>JAGXJF010004988.1:0-17823 GCA_019208055.1 Stipa capillata
GGTAACCACATTATTTAACACATGTTTTAAGCAGTAATTTGCCACCATCTTACTGCAGACAAAAATTGGAACATATAGTAACAACATCCTCATCCACGGGATCCCTGACGGTAGGAGTAGGACGAAAGTGAAGCGCTCCAAGAAGCCGAGCGTGCCCCCCAGAGATGAAGACGTTGCTCGACACCTTCTAGGCATCAGCTCCACCGGTGGGCCTGAGTGCGGCCCTTACCAGCATCTCATGTCGCCGATCCTGCCCCCAAGACGGTTGAAGGGTAAGCTGCCCAGATGTCATATTTGGGAGGAGCCACCTGAGAAATTAACAAGTATAAGATGAACTCAGTGAAGACGAGATGCGCAAGTACTAGTAGATTACATTGGAAAAATTTCAACAAGATTGGAAGTGTAGATAATTAAGGTTGAACATCACTCGAACTAGCAGATAAGATTCAACTGGTAGATACGAACTGACAAGATTCATCTTATATATAAGACTTGGCAAGATTCAAATAGATTAGAAAAACAGTAAACGTACTTAGGTTGGTATATTATTCACGGTATTGGGAAACCACATCAGTATCTTGGTTGATATGCATCAAGAAAGCCCTTTTCCATTTTAGCAAAACTCTTTCTATTTCTACCTTTTTACCTACTTAAGCTATTCATCATTCCAGTACAACTATTGTAGTAGAATGACAACAGCCTCCTGTATAGGGAACTGGATTAGCTTAGCTACCTATCTATGCTAAAAAGTTCTTGTCTTATCCGTATTAGACAAAATGAAGTAAAAAATAATTTAGAATTTCAATATCTTTTAGTGTCTAAGTATAAATACTAAGAAAAAGAAGAAAGAAGGATTGATTTGCGGCAATAGATATCTTTCACATACAACTAGAAAAATGTAAATTCCTTTTCGAATGACAGTTCTAGAAAAACGTACTTCAATGTCAAAAAGTGTATTTGTAAAAATATTTGGAAGAAAAAGAATTATTTTTTCATAGTACAATCTACTTCTTTAGCAAAATTAAGATCATTTTCTGGCGGCAACGAGCATCCAAAACCAAAGTGTTTTTCTAGACAAGAAATAAACAAATAATCAGGTTTTGGAATAATCTGAATTGACATATCAAAAAATACAATGGGCATGGAATACCATCCTAATTATAAAGACTAGATGATAGGATGTGCCATAGGTGCGCCTCTGGATCATGTTATCTATTTTGCACCTATCTGGTTTGTAATATATGTATTTACTAACATAACAACTAAATTCACCATACAGAATTGTAGGTACTATGCATGAAACCAAAGAAAGGCACAGTATAAGCTGTAGCATTGAATAAGGGCCTGTTTGGTTGGGTTGTGGCTATTTACAAAGCTGCTGTTGGCTAGCTGTTCTGGAAAAGTTGCTATGGCTGTGGGAAAGTAAACATATGACTTTGGGCTGATCCAAAACATCTATAATATTTTGAAAAATGAGCACTAAAATTTCATCATATTGCAAAAATGCTAGGGAAATGTAGCTTTTCCAAAAGTTGAATTTGCACTGCAAAGCCCACAGCTACCGTTGACAAAAGCTGCTGAAAAGCAGGTCATTTGGTTGAGCTGCAGCTTTTTCAAGTGGAAAGATGCTGAAAGGCCCAACCAGACAGGGCCTAAGATATACATGTATGGAGAACATATGATTAACATATACTACCTCTGTTCGGAAATAGGTGACATTCAAGAAAGCATGCAATTAAAAGTTTATAACTTTTAGTAGAAAAAATATTTATATTGGTGAGGTGGAAGTACTTTTATAGATTTATCACGAAAAATATTTTTGAAATATAAATTATCATAATTTTTACAAATATATACATATAAAAAATAACGGTCAAATATGCATTTTGACGACCACGTTAATGTCTAAAATAATAGCTGTTTACGGGTGAAAGGCGTACCTGCTAAAAGCAATGAATATCCCTTAGCAAGAGCCGTAGCAAGATGTGCATACAACATAATACGAAGGAGCATTGGATCACCATTTTTCCAAGGCGGTCAGTAAATGAGAATGCAAATGCCTCACGATTTAAGTAGGGGCAGCAAGGATTGCTTTCTTCAAATCTAAGGGCCTTTTAGGATCATATGACTAAAAATAGAGGAATTTGACAGAAATATAGGTGTAGAATAGAGAATTGTAAAATACAGGTAATTGCAGAAATAGTCATTCGGATAGAACACTGGAAAACATAGGAAAACTTCGTTGATCCTATTCCTGTGTAAAAATGAGGTTTTTAGTAGATGTTAGAATTCCTAAGGAATTGGGGGCATAGAAAAACAATTTATAGGAATTTGGTAATAACATTTCTTTGATCCAGAGGTATTTATAGGGAAAAAATTCAAATCTGTTGGAAGTTCGAAGTCACCCTAAACATATTTATGACCTGCACATTTCATTTCCTTAGTGCACTATTGGCTTCCTGATAGTCAAGCCGCTCACGTTAGAGCAAGACTAGCTTCTCGGCGGCAAGCTGCTCACGTTGAAGCCAGTCCGTTGTGATTTTGGGCGACCGAGCCTCTCACGTCGAATCACAAATCAATAATATACTGAGTACTTAGAATTAGCATGGCCTAATTGGGAGATTAGCAATCTGCAGGTACATGGTTATATCCTCAAGATATTTTCCTTCGTCTTTTCGTAGCTTCATATTAGGATCCATATGAGTAGAGATAGGCTTGCAGTCAAGCATCCCCACACCTTATAAGAAGATCATTTGCGTATTTTTGTTGGCCTAGAAATATCCCTTCCTTTGTGCGCTCTACCTGAAATCCAAGGAAGTGCTTCAACTCATCAAGCTCCTTTATTTGGAATCTCATTGAGAGATTTTCCCTTGTTCTTTGTATCTCTTCATAGTAATCTCCCGTGATGATTAGGTCATCAACGTAGACTATAACTATTGCTAGTCTACCTTCGTTGGGCTTGACAAATAAGTTAGAATCTGATGGAGCAACTACAAAGCCACTCTGTACTAGGTACTCACCGATTTCTCCGTACCATGCTCTTGGAGTTTGCTTCATGCCGTAGAATGCCTTCTTCAACTTGTAGACATACTTGGGGTGAGCCTTACTCTCGCAGCCTCTTGGTTGCTCTAAGTAGATCTCCTTGTCAAGTTCTCCATGTAGGGAGGCATTCTTGATATCCATCTGCCACAACTTCCAAGATTTGCTAGCAACCATTGCAAGCAAGATTTGAATAGTTGTGAGCTTCGCTACTGGACTGAATGTTTCTTGATAGTCCAACCCATATTATTAGGAGAAGTCTTGAGCAACAAGTTGAGCCTTATACCTTTCAATTGAGCCATCTAGATCAGTCTTCACCTTGTAGACGCATTAATAAGATATATTGGCTTCAATCCTTGGGTTTTGGCGGTAAGCCCCAAGTTTGATTTTCTTTTAGTGCCTTGATCTCTTCCTCCATTGCCTTTTACCACTCAGGGCCCTTGTGCTGCTTCTTCACAAGAAGATGGCTCAATACGTAAAGACTTATCAATAAGGGCAGCATTAGCATACCTTGGGTTTGGCTTGATTTGCCTTGTTGATCTTCATAGTTCCTGCACATGTTCCTCAACATCCATTTGTTGAGGCTCTTCGGGTTTATGTATGCTAGATTCCACAGGCTCTTGGGCTTGTTAGGTGAGCTCCCTTTTGCTTCACTTGGAGTTGATGCTTGCTCTTTACCGTTTTCTTTAGTTTTTTCTCGAACCTCCTCCAAGTCATGGGATTCAAGAATTTCAACTTTCTTTGGAGACCGCCATGAGGAAGCTTCATCAAACACAATGTTTCTTGAAGTATGGCATTGGCCTGTGGTTGGATCACAATACCTCAAACCTTTTCGGGCATCATGATAGACGACGAGGATGCATCGAATTGCCTTCTTGTCGAACTTGCTTCTTAGGTGATCCGGCACGAAGACATAACATACGTAGCCAAATACCTTAGGGATGGTTGGCTTCATCTTATACAACATCTCATGTGGTGATTTAAATCCCAGCCTTGCTTGTGGTATCCTATTAATCACATAGGCTGCCGTCCTCATACCCTCGGCTCAGAATCTTTCGAAGACATTCTTCGCATGAAGCGTACTCCGGACAAGTCTCCGCAAGGTGACAATTCTTGCGCTCCGCTACTCCATTTTGTTGTGGAGTATTGGGACAAGTTAATTGTCTGCTAATCTTGTGATTGTTGAGATAGTTGGTGAACTCATTGGATAGATATTCTCTTCCATTGTAAGTACATAAGCACTGAATCTTCTTATCAAGTTCACTTCTATCTTCTCCTTAAATTCTTCAAACTTCATAAAAGTCTCATAATTCTTCTTCATAAAGTAAACCCAAACATACATTCAGAAGTCATCGATAAACATCACCATGTACCTCATGCCTCCAAGTGATATTTGCTTGATTGAGCCAAAGACATTAGAGTTTATAAGCTCTAATGGTGTCTTGGACCGATGCTTCGACTCTTAGTATGACAGTTGGTGAGCCTTGCCATACTGACAGCCAACATAAACTATGTGTGTCCGAATGTCCAAATGTGGAAGACCCTTCACCACAGGCTTCTCCATCATCTCCTTCAATTTGTGGTAGTTGACGTATCCAAGCCGTGCATGCTGGAGATGAGCCGTTTCATTCTTCTGGGTCTTGTCAACATATGTTGACTTGCAGAGAGCACGTATATTGACTCTCTCATTCTTCCTTCCATGACAGGTATGCCAATCATCTTTACTTTTCAAAAGATGGTCACTTCTTCAGGATCAAAGAGAACATAGTTCCCTTCTGCTATCAAATTAGAGTTTCTCAAATTAGAGTTGTTGGGGACCGTACCTTGGAACAACTGTCTTCCCTATATGAGCAATAGATAGTCTAGAGTTGTTGGCAGTCAGCACCACTTTTCTCGCTTTGTACTCGGTCATATCTTACAAATCTTATCATCATTGGTCAAATGATTGGAGCACCCAGAATCCATGATCCAATCCTCTTTATATTTGATCTGTGGATCCATGGTAGCTGCAAAAGCTAGCACCTTCATTTCTTCCTCTAACTGCTTCACATCAACATCTTGAGAAAACCTAGCTTCACTGATGGATGCTTCTAGAGTGATCTCCTCCCTCTCCTTTGTAGTGGCCACATTCCCTTTGTTGTTGGTGATCATGTCTTCCTCATTAGTCCCCCCTGCAGAGTTGCTTCTCTCGCTTGGATGCTTGCCACCTTCAGTCCACCTTGTTTTAGGCTTCCGTTGTCCTTGGTATGGACCCTTCTTCTTGTTGGTGAAGAGAGCCTCCTCCTCTTCCTTTATGGTAATGCTCCCGATTTTCTTGGCTAACTCTTGATTAACCAACAAATTCTCCAGCTCCACCAATGGTGGCTGAGTAGGCTACCCCATCAATGTTGTGATAAATCCATTGTATTCGGGCCTAAGGCCATGAATGATGATTCTCTTCATCTAGGCCTCGCTCACCTTCTCATCGGGTGAAATTTGGGATATTTCATGGTAAATAAACTTCACCTTTGAAAAGTATTGATTGATAGATAAGTTGCCTTGTGAGATATCTGCAAGGTCAATTTTTGAAGAGCTAGTGTCATGCTTCATTCTTCCTTGAGAAAAGCTTTGCCAAAGTCTCGAGGCCGCATGATTTGTCTTCTCATCACAGATGTGCTCTAGTAGGTCTCTTCAATTGTTTTCTTTAGCACGAAGAAGGCTTTGCCAGCCTTGATGCGCCACTTCTGCAAGGCATCAGCATTATCCTTTGGTGGAGTTGTCTCGATGCCCTCTGTGATCCCCACAAGTCCTGACCTTGTAGGTAAGATTCCATACAAGTTTCCTAATAGCCATAGTTGTGGCTATTGAGCTTCTTGATCCCACCGCTTGTGTCAGTAAGATCCGATATAATGATTGATGTTTGATATCAAGTAAGCCTTGGTTTCAGACCAATAAGCCTCACAGTCCTGAACTGTGCACTGGTAGAGTCTCCCCTTAGCGCCTTGATGCAGCACCGAACAAAGTGACGGTCTCGGACAACCTCGCTTTGATCCCTAAACTCACTTAGGATAGTACCTCTCACTTCCTTAGTGCACTATTGACTTTCGGGCAGCCAACCTGCTCATGTTAAAGTAAGACTAGCTTTCGTGCGGCACGCCACTCACGTCGAAGTAAGTCCATTGTGATTTCAGGCGACTGAGCGCTCACGTCAAATCACAACTCAATAATGTATTGAGTACTTAGAAATAGCCCAACCTAATTAGGAGACTAGAAATTACCAACAAAATAAGATTGGCATGTGAAAGGGGACTCTCATAAAAAATATTTATATGATTGTACAAGTTATCAAGGAAAAACCATTTTGCATTTAAGGCTAGGGACCACCAATCTATCAATACTTTGCTACATGGTTCATTGGCAATAGGGGGGAATAATCTAATTTCCAAAAGGAAAAATGGTTCAGACAATGAAAAAAAAAGTGAGAACACGCTACAATACGAGTCACATAAATTAAGTATGCCAAATGAACCTTTAATGTCGTAGAAGCCAATTCATACTACCTAGTTTACAATACAATCACTGCCATGAAACCAACTAACAGACATTGTACCTATAAAATGCAACTTTTTCACCTTAAAGCAAGTCACCTAACTGCACTAAGACCAACATATAGCCACATACTGCATATATTCAGTTCTGAAAATGATTATTAAGTGGAAGAAGCAACCAACTAACATAGACATCATACCTGTAAAAGGCTATGTTTTGGCCTTAAAGCAGGTGCCTCGTGACCACAAATCTAGTTAAGCATTAGAAGAAAGGTTTAGCAAGAAAATACGGCTTGAAACAACAAATGTATTTTCAAAGATCAGTTCAAAACAATAGATGGAATCCTATCCGAGATCAAGAGCATGGCCCGACAGTGGTATCTCGCTGGTGTCACTATTACAGAACATGTCAATACTGACGGGTCAAAAATCCACATCAGTGACGGGTTTTTGGCCCGTCAGCAACTAAAGGTCAGTAATGACTCGTATTATCAGTGATAGGTAATTTAACCGTCACTGATAAAGGTCATCACTGACTCTACCCGTCAGTGATGACTCTACCATCACGGACAGGTAAATATTTAACCCGTCAGTGATGAGAGTCATCATAGACGGGTAAATATTTGACCCGTCAGTGATGACGTTTTCAGAGGCGCAAAAAAAAGCCCTACCCGGGCACTACCGGGTAGGGTTTCACTAAAACAGCTATAACTTTTGCATACGGTGTCCGTTTTGGGTCCACAACCACTCAAAATGACCGTATCGACGAGGCGCATCTAAAAAATCTACTCGTCTTTAGACTTGTATAATTTTTCACCTCCAAATTCGGCCTCTAAGACTGACTTTTCCCCTTCGAACGAAACATCGCCTCTTCCGACCCTCCGTTGAACTTCTTCCCAAGCTCCAAATGCAGTAATCTTTGTGGTTTCTAAACCGTGAGGGAGTAGAGCTGCTATAAAAAAATACGAGAAAAAATTTTAAAAATAAAAAAATTTCACGCCAAATTCGGCCTCTAAAACTGACTTTTGCCCCGAACAAAAAATCGCCGCTACCGAACCCTCCGTTGAACTTCTTCCCGAGCTCCAAATGCAGTAATTTTTGTGGATTCCGAAATGCGAGGGAGGAGAGGTGCTACAAAAAAATGGAAGAAAAATTTTAAAAAATAAAAAATTTAGGCACTCCCGTGAGGGAGTAGAAATTAAGACTCGGGAGGATCTTTCTTACCTCGAATCCAATTGAAACTCCCGTGTAAGCTCCACCATGTTCCTACGAGGATGGTGACTTGAAGAGGATATGCTCCCTTCTGATCAATTTGGACAGGAAGCTAGGATGAGAGGAGAGGAGGAGAAGGGTGGAAGGAAGGAGAGGAGGGTGAAAGGGAGAAGGAAAAAATCTGGATCTGGATCTGCACTGAGGGGCACTGAGGTGAATTATATACCCCCGGGATTCTAAAATTTTGGGTTTTAAAATTTCAGAGTTGGCGGGATTCACATCACGGACGGGTCTCTTTTTTAACCCGTCAGTGATGAGTAACTCATCACTGACGGGTCAGGAAACTACCCGTCCGTGATGACAAAATTTCGGGTTTTGAAATTTCAGTATTGGCGGGATTCACATCACGGACGGGTCTCTTTTTAACCCATCAGTGATGAGTTTCACACATCACTGACGAGTCGGAAAACTACCCTCCGTGATGACAAAATTTCAGGTTTTGAATTTTCGGAGTTGGTGAAATTCACATCACGGATGGGTCTTTTTATTATCCGTCAGTGATATGCTCGACATCATTGACAGGTATTTATTTTGCCCGTCTGTGATGATGTCTTCATCAAAACGCGTCACTGATGGTTTTCATCACTGACGGATATTTCTTACCCATCAGTGATGGTAGGGTCCAGGATGACTTTTTTGTAGTAGTGTGTCTCCGGCTTAGAGACCCTTCGGGGTCCACTTTTGTGACAATTTAGCCCTAGCTATATCTGCTGTTCTTTTTCTCTTCTTCTTTAACCTTTGCTGCTCCAACAACATGTATTTAACTGCTATCTGCTTATAATATGAAGACAACTTTTGCTAGGTCTTTCAAAAGAACACCACTTATCCCAAACTCCTCACCACATATGGATGACAACAACCCTCTGTGACGTGACTTATCACAGAAGGTCTTATCAAAATTGACATCACAGACGTTTTTTACAGAAACCATCTGCACTAACCAACCTATCCCAGAAGTTCACATAGGGTTTGAAAAAAATAGATTGTGATAGGTACCACAGCCGGTTCAAAAAACATCTAGGATCCCAAATACTGGTTTTCTAAAGAAAGTAGCCGGCCCGTGATAGTCCAGTTTTTCAGTCACCCTCAAAAATTTGACATACCCCTGATGTTTTGATAAACCCACAAGTTTATGGATTGATTGTAGCTTAGCATTCCTAATGAGAAAGAGTTTAAAACCTACAAGGAAGATCGAAATGTTCACTTGATCCAAATCTGAAATCACACATAAACAAGTAGAAGTGAAGGATGAGATGCACACAATCTTTCTCAAATAGTTGTTTGCCTCATGGAAGTAATGCATAATTGAATTGAATTGAGAAATTAAAATTATTTTTGAAATAAATAAAAAACAACAAACTAACTAATACTAAAAGTGCTACGAAGGGTGTTCCGATGGTAGAAAAGGAGGCATGTTGTATGGGTTCACCAATAGCAATTCTCAAGCAAGTAATTGGGACTATGCAATACATAAAGTACCAACTATGCACTTACAAGAAGTAACACTAATGCACAGATCCTCATCACTACTACAAAAACAATATTTATAGCCAGTTAAAAATATCTATCTCAGCAGGTTTTGGATCCGGCCACTACCTCAGGAAGCACTATCACTGACGGGCACAAAACGGCAATCTCTCACGGGTTCCGAGCCCGTCAGTAACCTCCCGTTAGGGGAAGTTATACTTCTACTGACGGGTGGACGACCCGTCAGTAGATGTGAACTTTCACTGACGGGTGCACACGGCCCGTCAGTGGAAAAGACCTCCAGCACTGCCCGGTTGGCATCCTGAGAGGACTTCCACTGACGGGCGTGTAACATGCACCCATCAGCGATACACCTTTCCTCTGACGGGTACATATCCTGTGCCCGTCAGTGGAAGTATTTTTAAACTTTTTTTTAACATATCTGAATAGCATATATAGCAATTAATATGACAAAAATTAAGCATATATAGCATTTAATATCACAAATATGACGCACATATAGCAATTAATATCACAAATATTATGTACACATATAAAAGCAAGTTTACAACGAATTAGAACAACAAACAAATGAATTTGACAATGTTTATTTTTCACTAGCCCTACTCTAGGTCTATGACGCTTGGCTAGTACTTGCAGGGCGGTGGTAGGCGGGTAATTGGACTCCCGCGTAGAAATCGCCGCTTGGCCGAATGACTTCATTGTTGATAACGTATGTGAAGGTCTTCTGGATGCGGGCAAAGTCCTTCCTCCAGTCGTACTTATCGTCGGCCAGGTCGTGTATGAAGTTATTGAATTGATCCTGGCTCCATTGCAGGTTGTGGGATATAACGAACGCGTCTATGTGGGCGCAGACGTAGTACCCACATGTAACGCTATTTTCCGGCTGTTGCCTGGAAGGGAAGTTGAATTTGTGGATCAGCTTCTTGCTCTTGCTTTCTGCTCCTCCCCCTCGCAAGTTGTATTCCCAAAAGGCGACTTCCAGAACTTCCTTAATTTCAGAGTAATCCCGCTTGGCACTTCCTTGGGAATCAAAATAGTATATCATTCTGGAAGGCTTGTGGATAACAATGAGGATCCAGTGGTCGCTGCGTAAAAAAGTAACGATCGAATATAAACACACGGAGATACGTGCATAAGAAAAGCAAACTAGGCATGGTAGTAAGTAACTTACGAGGGGTTGTAGGGCATTAGTACGTAGTCCTTGTCCTTATGGTATATCAATGACTCAGTGAGGAAATTTATTAGGACCGGCTTCGCTTCTCGTACATAGTACTCGTTCATGACGACCGGATCCACTATTCTGAAAGCGCAGTTGGGCAGACGCATACACTCTTGGGCTTGGTAAAGTGCCCACAGCCTGACGAGCATGGTATCGAGCCGGAAGAGGTTGAACAAATTAAAGATATCTTCAAAATTGATGTCGAAGGTGTCATGCTGTTTGTCCAGGAAGAAACCAAAATCTTTTGGCACCTTGACCTTGATCGTGTCATGGAGAAGTTTCATCTGTGCCGGCAACCTCTGCACCTCGTCATCTGGGAGCAAGGGCTCACCTGCCTCGTACACTAATCATCGAGGCTTCTTCACAGTTTCGGCAGATGTCTGGAAGGATAGGGCTTTTTTCTTGCTTTCCTTGCTGGCCTCCTTCGCAGCGGTGCCGCCCCGTTTGTGTGCTCTTTTTCTTTTCCTCTCCGGCTCTGGAGAGGAGGCCCTCTTGCCTCCCGTCAACGCTTCGCCTACTGCGGCATTGAGCATGCTTGGAGAGAAGATCTTCTATCTTGCTGCCTTTGGGTCGTGGTGATGCTTGGAGTGCCTTTCACGGGGCGGCGAGTCCGTCTTGGGTTGCTCCTCCTCCTGGGACGGAAGGATTGTCGTGTGTTGCTGCTCGGCAAGATCGTCGTCTCGATCATTGAACAAAACGGGCGTACGGCACAGGCCGAGCGGAGGCGGGCCGGCTCCGATTGATGGAGAGGGGATGGTTGACGTACTAGGAGAGGAAATCCCAGGGATAACTATCTGACTCTTCGGCCAGACGATGTAGTACCCGTTGCAGTCTCCTAGCTTCGTGACATCCTCTTCAGGGGTGACAGGGACTGCGATGTCACTGAACTCGGCAACGACGCGGTCCACCTGCACCCTCGCCATGTGGGAAGGTATAACAGCGTTGTGGCATGTCGCGCCCTCTACTGTTGGGAAGACTAGGCCGTGTGCAACTGTCTTCTTCACGCCGGGCAAAGGGATAGTGAGGTGGCATTTTGTAGGCCCCTGCATAATAAGGCACCCATCGTTATCCGCACAACGCTGTGAATTAGAGTCCTCATACAAGCGATTCATGGTGGCGACGAAGCTTACAGTGATGTCTTCAACGGGACTTGGCGACTCGGGGGCGACGTCGGAGGCTGAGGCACAGCTACTCCATCCAGCAGGATAGGAGCCCTGATGTCCATGAGGATGCACAGGTGGACGAGATGCATCGCGGGCGTCATAGCCTTTGGACTCTAAAAATTCTTGCGCCGCCAGCTTGCCAGCCTCCTGGGCTGCCCTTATCATCTCTTGCATAAGAGATGTTTGCCTTCCTCTCCTCCTCTGGCGGGCAGCTCACGGTCGTGAGGAAATACTTCGTCCCATATAGCCCCGCTCCTGATCCCTCGGACACGCCCTGTCTTCTCCCTCGTTCCTAGAGCCTTCGAGAGATGGTCTTTCCCACCTCTCACTCTGGACGGAGTCCTGGGAGCTCTCAGGCTGCTAGGACAGCTGCCTCTGCAAGGAAAATGGTAGAAGGTACGTGCTGTAGTGTATTGGAAGCACATATAGTATATTTCAAGAAGACATTGGGTTTTAGATTATACCAAACGTTGGGAAACCGCAAGAAGCTCGGGATCTGTGATAATTGGTGACCCAGTAGCTGGGTCAGAAATTGTGTGCGCCCTCATCCAAATCTGGGCGCGTTCCTGCTCGATATTGGCGAAAGGAACCAGTTTTGCCAGCCGCTATCAGCGTGGCGTCCTCTTTGGCCCATATCGGTCTCTTCCTTAGAACACCTCGGCTGCCAAGGTGGTGGGGGAATTTGTTCTTCGCGCGCAGCTCCTTCCCCCGGCGACTCTTTTCCTTGAATGCGTCACTCTTCTTGTCGGCAACGAACTCCTCCCAGTGTTCGAGTTCTATCTTCGGCCATTTAGTTTTAACTGCAGTTTCGAAATCGGCGTCTAGTAGCTTCGTTGCTTCATATCGCCATGTCCTTAGCGCAGCACATATGATGTTGTCGGCTTTCCGCTGCACCCTTTCCTTGTCAGCCTCTGGGATAGCGTACTTATCCCAGAGCTTGTCGAACAGGACCTTTTTCTGGGTGTCCGTCATTTTTTTGAAGTCCTTGCATGTGATCCTGACATGCTCACAGACAATGCACCCGTAGGTGTTGCTGAACAACCTCGCAGCTTTCTCGGGACTTGCAGGAACACCTGTTACGCCGACTCGAGTGACGACGAATGTCTCATTCGTTAGCTGGTTGCCACCTCTAGGGTTGTACCGTCTCTTCGGCTTCTCTGCTACTGACGACGGCTCCGGCGCCTCCTGTTCCTCTGATCCTGACTCGCTACACCGAGAAGCGTCAGACAAGCCAGATGCACTCTCTTCATCTCGCGCCGTGGGAGGTGCAAGTGCCGAAGGTACATTCTCTGGCTCGACGGCAGGTTCACTGGCCGGCTTGGGGGCTGTTTGATCGGTTAGGAGTAGAGCGTCAATAGGGGCCGCCACGTCTACGGGCGCGGGAGCTTGGGGCGGCGGCCGACGGCGCGGGGGCTCGGGGCGGCCGCACGGGGGCTCGGGAGAGCGGCCGGTGGCGCGGGGGCTTGGGGCGGCGGCGCGGAGGCTCAGGGCGACGGCGCGGTGGCGACGGCGCGGCGCGGCAGCCTGGCGGCGAGAGTAGCTAGGGCTCGCGGCTGGTTCGAATGAACGCGCGGGCGAAATTGGTTGAAAATTTTGACAAGTCCGGCTTAAGTAGTGCGATACCATCACTGATGGGCACTAAATACGCGTCCATCAGTGAAAGTCATGTGAGTAATCCACTGACGGGCACACATTAATCCGCCCGTTAGTGAAAGTCTACTTCCACTGACGGGCGAAACTTCGTTGCCCGTCAGTGGAAATAATTTAGGGTTTAGACCGTGGAATGTCACTAACGGGCTCTGTTATGTCACCCATCAGTGAAAGTGGCTTCAGGGTTGCTTCCTACGCTGTTGGCGTAGAGACGCCTCTAGCGGTGGTCCGGAGGGACCCCCTTTTGAGTTCGGCCCAGGGGAGTATTGAGTTTCTTACGAGCCTTGGGGTGGATTAGAGTTTAGCGAATAAACCCGGTGGCTAAGGAAGTAATGACGCAAGGATTTACCCAGGTTCAGGCCGCCCCGGAAGGCGTAATACCCTACGTCCTGCTTGTTTTTTGTATATATGGGTGTATGTGGCAAGTATGATGAGTTACAGAGGTACGCACTGTTCTTCTTCTAGCTCTGGCCCGGAGGAAGAACGGTGCTTCTTCGATAAGGAGTAAACTTGGAGAGATCTAACCTAGGAAAGAATCAGCCAACCCTTTGCATGGACCAGGCTCTCCCCTTATATACTCGGGGGAATACCACATAGGTCGGCAAAGGAGAACATGAGCTGTACTCGTGCTGTAGATGACGTGGGCGCTACTGGAAGCGCCTACACCTTCATTTAATGCCCACTTGAGACTTTCGGCCGGGCCATCGCCTCGCGGTGTGTCGGAGCAGGGGCTCTGACACCCTTGCCTTCGGCGGGCCCCGCGGACGGAGACTTACGGGGTTTCTTCTGACTGGGTTGGTAAGTCGTCCCCTCACGGGCCCCCTGGGTCAGCCTCTCATGCCGCGCAACTGGTCGCGCGGCGGCGTCCCCCATGGGGTGAAAAGGTTGACAGCGACAGGGCGTGCGGGGCGGCGCGCTTGGTCGGTCAAAGAATCTGTCAGCCCGGACCCACCCCTCAGAGAGAAAGAGAGGGATAGCTAACAGAGCTTATCGCCTGCACCGGTGGGACCCGGCCTGACCGTCATCATGCCCTCACAGGGCTTTGGGTTCCCCGTCGGAATGACAAGCATTAAATGCCTCCGCCAGGGCGGAGGCTTGCTGGAGAAGCTTGGCGCTGGACGACGTGCATGGACGAGGGCCCCACCAGAGGACACGTCATCCCCCGGGCACTCGGTCCCGAGCAACCTCCTTCGCTAGGAGGGGCGCCAGTTGTCTTCTACGCGGGCCCTGAGCAACCCCGAGCACTCGGGGAGCACCCGCTGGGGGGCCGCTCGGGGCGCCTTGAAGGGGGAGCCCGAGGGAGAGTGCTCGGGGGGCGGACCCCGAGCGCTCCCCTGGGCCCCACATCCGCCAAGATGCCGAGCGCTCGGGAGGGGACCCCGAGCGCGCCCTTCGCCTTCTGGGACGCCGAGCGCTCGGGGACGGACCCCGAGTGCTCGCTCAGCGCATGGGCCGTGGATTCCCGGAGGCCCACGATTCCTTCTGGTTTGCGGATGCAGCCTCTGGAGGAGAACCCTGGTTCCTTGGGATTGGCCGCGGGCTCCGTACGACGATCCGGGTGGGGCCCAAGGCCCCAGCGACCGGAGCGCCACGCGTCACCCTCTGCGGCATCCGGTTGGCCTCCGCCGGCGGTTAGGGGTACCCTGGGCCCCATTCCGCCAACAGTAGCCCCCGGCCTTATCTCCCAGCAATGGCCCGAAGGGCTGCGACTGGGGATAAGGCCTTTCCTTCTTGGGCCAAAAAAGATGCCGGCCCATTCTGATGCGCCCTGCGGAGGGGCGCTTTTAATGCGCCGCGCGCGGAGCGGGAGCGACGCCCAATCCGCACGCGCCACCTGGCCGCGGCGCTTCGGGTTACGCCCGCGCGGGAAAAGCGCGCTGCTCCGGACGGTTGCGTGCCCCGGATTTCGCGCGACTGCAAATTCACTGCCAACGGCAGTAAATTGACAGCCCATCATTGTTTTTGGAAACCGTCTCGCGGTTGATCTTCTGCGGTTTTCTTTTCGAAAAGAAAACCACTTCTCACTTTTGAACTTTTCGCCTCCTCCGACCCGGACTCGGTTGTCCCGAAGGGCAAGTGGCGGTAAGAATAAACCTCACCTTTGCCTTATTTTGCTTGAGTATTGTGCTCGGGAATTGACCCCGAGCCTGGCTTTGTTGGCTTTTCAGGGCGAAGAAAACCAAAGTGTCCCCGAGCCCTTCTTCGGTCCCGAGCGCTCCGGTTGCACCGAGCGCGGGTGGGGACGCGAGAGCGGGCGAGGCCCCGAGCACGCAGGCGGCCGCGCGCGAACCCTCGGCCTTGAGCGGGACCTCTGTCCCGAGCGGTTCTGCGGCGCCGAACCCGAGCGCACCGCCGGCCCCGAGAGCAACTCCGACCCCGAGCGAGGAGCCAGCCCCGAGAGCCGAGGCGGTCCCGCGGGAAGAAGCTGCCCCGAGCGCGGAAACGGCCGCGCAGGGAAAAGCGCAGGCGCCGCCGGAGGCTGCGCGGGCCGACGCAGAGGCGCCGGGCGCCGATCCGGAGGAAGAGCAGGGGCCAAGTGCTGCCGGGCCCGAGGAACAGGCGGCGGCACTTGGGCAGGAGCCGAGCGCCGCCGGAGCTGAGGAGCGGGCGGCGGAGGCCGGGCAGGAGCTGGGCGCCGCCGGAGCTGAGGGCAGGCGGCGGAGGCCGGGCAGGAGCTGGGCGCCGCCGGAGCTGAGGAGCAGGGCGGCGGAGCCCGAGCAGGAGACGGTTCCCGTGGAGGGAGCCGAGAGCTTTCGGCCCGAGAAGGGGGCCGGCGGCTCTATTGTGGTGGAGTACCCCGAGTCTCAGGAGGAGGTGCTCGGGTGCTCCACCTTGACTTTGCTGCCGCGGGTGCAGCGCGCTGCGCGGCGCGACGAAGCATCCCGGGTGATCCCCCCCGACGCGTTCGACGCCGCGCGCGCCGCCATCAACAAGCTTCAGGAGGACTTCGCCGCCAAGGAGGCGGCTTTGGCAGACAAGGAGGCCTCGCTGGACGGAGCGGGAGGCCTTGCTTGCGGAGGCGGCGGAGTCCTTCTTGGCTCGCTCCCGCATCGCCAAGCGGGAGTACGAGGAGGGCATGGCCGAGGTCGATCGCCTGCGGGAAGCCATGCACGAGCTGAAGAGGGAGCTCATCGAGAAGGAAAACCTCCTTAATGAGCGAACCTCCCGCCTCATTCGGATCGAAGCCAAGGTAACCTCGCGCGAGCAGGGCCTGAAGCAGCGGGAGAAGGACGTCGCTGACGCGGAGGCGCGGCTGGAGAAGCGCATCGCCGACGCGGACCGACGCGACGAACAACTCACCCTTCGCGAAGGTAACATCGAAGACCGGCTGGCTTCGCGCGAGGAAAGCTTGAAAGCGCGGACCGCCGACGTTCAGCAACGCGAAGAGCAGCTCGCCCTTCGCGAAAAGGAGACTGAAACGAAGGAGGCGGTGCTCGCCAAGCGCGAAGGGGACCTGGAGAAGGCGACCGACAAGCTGAACGCCGAAGTCCAGGGCCGCGTCGATGCTGCCCGTGAAGAGCTTGCCAAGGAGATGGCGGATCTCCGCACCCGCATCCGAGATCTCGAGGGGCGGCTTGAGGACTCGCGCACTTCCGAACGCACCCTCCAAACCAAGATCCAGGAGGTGGAGGAGGCGAGGAAGCGCGAGAGCTCGGAGGCCGCCGCTGCATGGCAAAAGGTGGAGGAGGCCCGCCTCGGGCTGCTTGGCGAACGCGCGGAGCATACGCGCCTGATGAGGGACATCTTCTCTCAGGCTCGGAGGGCCGTTCGAAACGCCGGGCTCGGGGACGTCAACTTGCCGGAAGGGCTCAAAGCCGACACCCCCGGGGGCGTCGCCTTGGGCTTCCAACAGGTCGCGGAGCGGCTTGCTGGACTTGGGGACGCCATGACCCGCCGGCTTGAAGAAGAAGGCCAGGAGCTGGCGCTCGCGGTGGCGGAGCACACCCTTGGCGTGCTACTGCAGCCGCGACCCGAGCTTCTCCTTGGAGCCCGCCGCGCAGGGGAACGACGAGGTCGCCGACGACGAAACTCGGAAGGAGATTCGAAAGGTGGCCGACCAGATCGCCCAGCGCTTCGTCCGCGAGGTGGATGCCGGCGACGACGACGGCGACCGCTCGGGGTAGCTCCTTCTTTGTTTTATATTTTGTCGTCCTTAGTCCGGGGGATAGAAACCCCTTTGTAAGAACTTGTGCTTTATTGGCGATTTTTTGTAGTGCAAAGAACTGCTGGCCGGAAGGCCTTTTGCTCCTTGCTTTCCTTTCATTGCATTTGTACTGGACTTGGCTCCAGCAGCGTTTTGCTTTTGTCTTTGCGGGTTCTTCGCCCAGACTTGGCTCCGGGAAAGATTCCGCGCAATTTCTGATGCGGACTCGGCTCCGAGCATCTTACTTTTTGCAAAGTTTATGCTCAGACTTGGCTCCGAACACTTCGCTTTAGTTGCGATTTCGGGCGTGGACTGGCC
>JAGXJF010004989.1:0-10050 GCA_019208055.1 Stipa capillata
TCCTAGATTTTATATGGCCATTCGGCTGTTATTATTCAAATATTTTCTAATAAGCTTCGTGATGTGTGCAGTGGTACACATTTCACCTGTGTTCGTCAGCGTGATCCTAGACTAACGAGGATATATACAGGGGGGTCTGGTAGTTGAAACTAGACTCTCACAAGAAGCTGTCCTGTTGAGGGGAAGGCACTTTTCGCCCCGGTCCTGAATTAGTCATAGAACCTGTTCTCCGACTTGGAGGGGTGTTATCCGATGTTGTCGCTCATAGTTGCGGTGGAGGTCTTGTTGATGCGGGAGTGCGCGTAATGGCGTCGGAGTCTGTTTCCCTGCTTGAGAGTTGATGTTTTTTTGCGAGGTCGAGGCTGCGTTTGTCGCAGAGTAATGCTTCCTGGGGGAGCTCTTTATTGTGAGGACGCCCTTTGGGCCAGGCATCTTCATACACTGATATGCGTAGTGTGTTGCTGCCATGAATTTGGCCAGAGTTGGGCGCCCTAGGATGGCATTGTATGCCGTCTCGAAGTCGACTACGTCGAACAGGATCTTCTCTGTTCGGAAATTCTCTGGTATACCAAAGGTAACTGGGAGGGTGACTTGCCCGATAGGCGTAGCCGACGAGCCTGGGACGATACCGTGCAATGCCTATGTCACTGTCTAGACGGACGATCGTGGCACTTGCATAGCATCAAGAGCGTTAGCGAATAGGATGTTAAGGGAGCTCCCTCCATCTATTAGCACCGAGGCCACTCGGCAGTTGTTGATCGTTGGTTCGACAACGATAGGTTATCGTCCAGGTCAAACACAGTTCTCGGGGCAGTCGGTTTGGTCAAATGTCATCGTCGTCGGATGTAGTGTCCCGACTGTTGTTTGCGACCTGTTGATTTTCCTCATGGAATTTCTCTCTTTCTTCGTTGAGGTATTTCTTGAAGATGCGGCACTGACGGAGATCATGCGAATCGGTCTGGTGGAAGTCGCACCAGAGTTTTCCTGCCTTGTCGGAGGAAGTGGTCGGCTTGTCCTTGGTGCGTGGCTGCTAGGTACGCTTCTCGGGGAGGTCGGCTAATACCTCATCGGATTTAGCCCTCTTCTCCCGGTTCCCTCCGGAGGATTTCTTCTTCTGTTTCATCTTCAATGAGTCGTCTCTGGTCCAGAGGGGGGACCTGGTCACCCTGCTCTGTTGCTGCTTGATGTACTATAGGGTTTCCTCTGCACAGGCGGCCTTTTTGGCTAAATCCATCAGCTGTACCATGGTCTTGGGAGGATGCATGATTAGGTTGTGCGTGCACATCTCATTTTTGCTGCTTCGCACGAAGGCGCGGATGACATCCAAGTTTGTTACCTCGGGAATAGTGTTGCGAACAGTACTAAACCGCTTGGTGAACTCTCGTAGAGTCTCGTCTGGGCGTTGGATGACTAGGAATAATTCGTCGATCTGACCAGGACGTGTAAAGGTATGTTGGAAGTTGGCGAGAAGCATGTCGCAAAGTTGTCCCCAGGAGGGGATTGTTCCTAGGGGTAGGTTCATCAACCAGGTCCTGGCCGCTCCTCTAAGAGTGGTCGGGAGGTAGTTGGCCATGACCTTCTTATTTCCGCCTGCGGCCTCGATCATCGTAGTGTAGATCTACAGGAATTCTGCAGGATTCGTGGTGCCATTGTACAATTCTAGGGCCCCAGGCTTGAAGCGGGACAGCCAGTGCACATGTCAGATTTCTTGGGATAGTGCTTGGCATCCGTTGATGGTCCTCCGATAAGGCGCGCTCTCGCCGCTTTTTGGGGTCGGAGATCGTCCCCTGTTATTTGCGCGGTGTAGGTAGTCTCTCCGGGGAGGAGTTTGTTCTTGCTGATGCCTTTGGAATTGGCGCTCGTTGAGCCTGTCGCGGAGGTCGACGTGATGTCTATCCTGGCGAAACTGGTTCCTGGGATGTCATCCTTCTCCGTCCGATTCTCTTGGTCGGAGAGGGGTTTTTTCTCGAGCGGAGCTATGTGTCCCCGACTGTAGTCGGGAAGATTCGGCTTGGGCTTGGGCCTGCTGTAGTTCAGCCCCCAGCCGGTGTAGCCATTGTTCTCCGTCGGGTGTCGTCAGATCTTCTGTCGGTGGTCATAACAGCAGATTACGCACCTCGGTGATTTTTCGAGTAGTTCGGGACACGTACTCACCCGTCCCTTGAGGGGTTCTGTATGCTGCCGTAGGCATATTCCCGTTCCCACGGGGAGTAGCCATCGGGCTCTAATGTTGTGAGCTCCCTCTTGATCTTGGTCCTTGGGCTCTTCCCGACCGTCCTGGATCGCGAGAACCACCTGAGGGTCTGGATCGGATGGGGTGTATTCCCACTCCATCGTGTCTTCCTCGTAGGGAGGGATGCTGTGATTGGGATCTTGATCGATCGGTTGATCAGAAGTTGCGGGCGACCGCCCTAGTATTGGGCTGGTCGCTCCTGCCTGGGAATCGTCGTGTAACACCAACGTTCCCTCGAAGGCCCTGGCGCACTCGGTTCTGAAATGATCAACTTCGCAATCCAAGTACTCGCCAATGGCGTATTCTCCAAAATCTACGTGGTCAGTCACCGGGTATGGATCCATCAGGTCGAAGTTGTCGTAGAAGCCCTGATTTGAGTACCCGGTGTGTTGCATGAGAGCGACCGTATCTCCTGCCGAGCCTGCTTCTTCCTCCTTGGGTCGAACCAGGGAGGGACGTGCAGTCGGCGACGTGGACTGATGGCGGCTAGTTGCACATCTTGCTGACTCTAATGCTTCCTTGATGGCTTGAGCTAGCCAGAGAGGTCCCCACGGTCGGCGCCATCTGTCGACGATCGATAAACTGCCGATCTTACGGTATCCGTGGAACTGTGATACTTGGGAAGTAGGGACCTCTAGGGCAAAAGGCCAAGAGATATGACGGCAAGGAAACACCCTTTTTATACAGGTTCAGGCCTCCCTCAAGATAATAACCCTACGTCCTATTTGTATATATTGATCAGAGAATATCTTTACATGGGGTATGTATGTTAGTGGCTACCCTAGACCTAATCGGAGACTACGGCGATTAGTTCCGCTGGGCTCGACTCCTTTGAGGTAGCGGGTCTTCTCGTGGGAATCGCTGGGGGTTCTGGATGGCTTCAGGCTTCTCTCGCTTCTAAGACCTTTCGAATTTGTCCTCCCCTATAGGATTGCTGATCCTTTTATAGGGGGCTCCTCGAGTCGTACCGGACATGGACTTATGCCCGAGTAGAACTCTGGCTTCCTTAAACGTCGGGATTGACTTCCTAGTTTAAGGGGTGTCCTTCCTTCTTATGGGGGTTTACCTTATCACTTGGGGATCCTTATTGGACATGTATTCTTATTCCAATAGTCCAGGGAATCGTATACGGATACTTCCTCATATACGGGATACTGTACTATATATCATCACAACATCTTATCCAAATCAGGCATAGGATCCTCATCGTCCTGTATCTCATCATCGAAAGCACAATCATCACCATCTAGCTGATCATCATCAGTGGTGTTTGGCATATTGTTCGGTTTGTTGTTGTCGATGTTACTATTATCTTGATGTATGACCAATTCTTCACTGTGCTTGGTCCAACATGTATATCCTTCCTTGAAACCCCTATAAAACAAGTGTTCTTCAATCTACTGTGGGTTCTGCCACTGTCTAGTATTATCACAATCATGGCATGGATAGAAAATCCACTCTTCCCTCTTATTCGGCATATTTGCCACAACAACTTTAATGAAACCAACAACGCCATCGACGTATCTTTGACTAACACACCTCTCATTATACATCCACCCTCGATCCATCTAAATTCTCATATAAAGAATTAACTAGTTTCTCATTTTAATTAATTATCACAATTCTAACTAAATTTTGAATATATCATGCATATAC
The DNA here is from genome assembly GCA_019208055.1 of Stipa capillata. Lineage (NCBI taxonomy): Eukaryota > Viridiplantae > Streptophyta > Magnoliopsida > Poales > Poaceae > Stipa > Stipa capillata. The sequence continues at coordinate 3,890 of JAGXJF010004989.1, forward strand.
GCATACAATTTAGAAAAATACAAACCTAGCTCGAGTACATGTAAAACAAACACTATGCTACACATATCAACCCTAATCTAACCATGTGCTTCTTAATTGGGTTTCCCCCTTCTTCCTTTAACAATTTACAAGGAAGATAAGTAAATAATGTAATTTCTAAAATTTAAGAACCAACAACAACAAAATCTTCTAAAAATAGGTAGCAAATGAAGTGGGAAAATCCAAACCGCCTCCAAATTGCCAGCCAGCCACACGAACCAGACATATTTTGGGCTCCTAGATTTGTTTCGTCATGGGCTAGATATTTATGGGGAAAATAATCCACATGATTCACCAAAACGGACCATCACGGATAACAACTATATCCGTGAAGACTCTATCTTTACAACCGTTGCGGATGTGCCCACATCCATGAAAATCTTTTTGGGGACTCTTATCCAATATGGTTGCCCTGACCAAACCATCTAGGATGTGTGACATCCTTGACAAATTTTGTCAAACGTATGAGGTAAGGGGCCTTGTATGATTTGCTCTTTACTAGTGGCTGGATCATCGGTGGGCATCTCAAGGGTGCCTTCAACATCATGAAAGTGCATCTAGGCCCCCTAAGTGGATCTTGGTGATTAATGATGAACGTTTAAGGGACTAATATGTGTGTCAAGTGAACGAACAAGTGTAGTCCCTCATGTGAAGTCCAAACGGCATTGGTGGCCCTAAAAAATTTGAAAAAGGGAAATGATGAGGCAACCATGAAAAGTAGACCTCATTTCCTAGGTTTAGTGATTTGAAAATCATATTGAGTATAGGAAAAGCCGTACTGTAAAGAGGGGTGTGTCAAAGGGTTGGAAATAAGGCTAAGTGCTCAAATTTCTCAACTCAATCTTCGCCTCAAAACACTATCCACATAAAACCCTAAGTGTCTGCTCTGTCCGTGACTCAGAGTATCCGAACTTTGGTCCAAAAGTCTCCGGGACCTTGACCAAGGTTTCTGCTAAGTGCTGACCAGGAGACTCTTAGTGTGATTCTAGGTATGGAGAGCTATGCCCTATGCCTCCTAGAGTACCCAAATTTGTCCCCAAATACTCTGGAAGTTTCTCTATCTGGCTCCCGAAGTGTCTGTCATTTTTGTTAGATACTTCAAACGAAGATCTGTCCAGAGTAATTGAGTGATTCTTTGAATTATGTTCAATGTCTCTCGGAGTATTTAGATTTATTCCCAGATAATCTAGAAAAATCTCTGTCTGGTCGACCGAGTATCTGTCATTTGTGCTAGATACTCTGGATAAGACTTGTACAGAGTAATTATGTGTTTCTTCAGATTTGTTCCCAGACACGTCGGGTCACCTCTGTCCAGAATATCTAACTAGTTACTCTTGGTGAGAAATATAGTCATTAACTTGGAATCCCGGATACTCTGGGTCTGGACATGGATACTCTGGGTAGTTATATTCTCTAGCTAATGACTAGTTTTCCAGAGTGGGTTATCCATACCCCCACTCACCCATCCAAGCATAACTCATTGCCACTTCGATTTTTGCACTCAAGAGAGCTTTCCCACATTCTTGAAGCATAATCCTTTGATTCTTGTGAGGAAGAATAAGAGAGGGTTAGAGATCAAGATAGATTGAGTACTAGAGAATTTAGTTCATCTCTAAGTCTTCATCGTGCCTATTAATCTTGGAGATTGGGTCTCCTAGATGGCTAGGAGTCCTTGAGAGCTCCCAAGCAAGTTGTGTTGAGCATCAACAAGTTTGTGAAGGCCGGGATCGACCTCCACCAAGGGAAGTATCACTAGGAAGAAAAGGAAAAGTCGCTCCATGCACCTTCTTGAGGAAGAGGCTTGAAAGGAAGCTGGCTTAGATCTTTGTGACCGAGTCCCTCAGCAGAGATATTGGATTCCTCCAAGGATTCAAACTTTAGCTACAACATCTTTGTGTCCCCTTGGCTTCTCATTCCTCAATTTACCTTCCACAAGTTTAGTTTCATTGTTTTTGCTTGCACTACTAGTATTAGGGGTGTCCATATAGTTCTTGCATTAGATAACTTACTACTTCGCTTAATTGCAAGAACATGTGGGAATTTTTGATAAAATGCCTCGTTTTAGTTTTGCTTTGATTAAATGCCCCATCATGTGTCACTGACATGTGGGCTCTAGGGTGACCTGTCAATGACACATGACTGGGCATTTTATGAAACCCAAGCTAAGATGGGGCATTTTATCAAATCTATCAAAACGTGCAATTAAGATAAATTTGTTAGTCGCATATTCACCCCTCCCCTCTAGGCTGATATCTTGATCTTTTAATTGATATTAGAGCAAGGTCTCTCTTTTGGGGCTTCATCGCCTAAAGAGAACAAGATGCTAGGTGATGAGAAAGATGTTGGTAGTAGGGCTAGTGGAGGTGCCGGTGCCCCGAGTAGTCCTAGTGGCAACCCGTTTGGTGTCATACCCCCACCCTTGAGTTACGATCATGGTCATTTGTATGTGAATGGTTCATCCGCTAGAGCTACTTTGATGGATCACATTATGCCTCTTGGAAGCACAAAATGAAAATGCACTTGATTTCTATTACCCTTCCATTTGGTGTATAGTGAAACCGGCTTCACCGTGGTCGATAAAGAAAATACAACACCCAAAGAAGATTGACTTATCCACACCTATACTTAAGCTGCCAACGTAATATTCCTTGCATTGAGTGGAGAAGAGTTCAACCGGGTTTGCATGCTTGAGAGTGCCAAGGCTATATGGACCACTCTAAGGGAAATCCATGAAGGTACTTCATCTGTCCAAGAGTCAAGACTTGAGTTGTTGAAGGGAAAGCTTGGTCATTTTGTCATGGGTGACAATGAGTCTCCAAATGACATGTACACTCACCTCAAAAATCTTGTCAATGAGATCAAGAGTCTTGGAAGCAAGGAGATGACCAAAAACTATGTGGTCAAGAAGATGCTACATGCCATTGCTCCAAGGAACCACACCTTGGTCACCCTCATCTGAGAGAAGGACAACTTTAACAATCTCACCCCGCATGACATCCTCGGGAGGATCCTAGCACATGACTTGGTGGGCTTAAGATGTTTGTGGCATCAACAAGCCAAGGTCAAGTTTAAAGAAGACAAACATTGCTTTGAAGGCCAAGCAAACATTGAGGAATACTGAAGTGAAGAGGAGGAAGATGCTCAAGTCGACCAAGTCCAATAAGGCTTAGAAGAAATGTCCTTGATGGTGAGGAGGTTCAGCAAGCTCCTCAAGAAGAGTTTGCTTCAACAAGAGTGGAGGAAAGGGCAAGTTCCTCTACAAGTCAAGAACAAGATTCTCGAAGAGGACTTGCTATGAATGTGGCAAACCCGGCCACTTCATTGCCGAATGTCTGAACATAAAGATGGACAAGAAGGAAGGCAAGGAGAAGGTGTACAAGGAGTGCCACAAGACGGGCAAGTTCCACAAGAGGGAATACGAGGCTTAAGCTCACATTGGTCAAGAATGGAACTCCAACTACACCGCTCTGACTCCGGTGATGATAAGGATGGAGTCGTCAATCTCTCCATGGCATCTTCAGCACATCACAAGACTTACTTCGATCACTCAAGCTATGACGAGTCACCAATTTTCCTTATGGCAAAGGGCTCAAAGGTATCATCTCTCATCAAGACCACTCCTCTCAAGTTTGACTTTGGTTGTGATCTAGATAATGATAGTGAAGATGACTTGCTAGATGTTGATCTCTTAGGTGGTATAAAAGATCTTGATATGCCCAGGATCATTGATCTAATGACCACTATACAAAGCAAGAGGCCACTCTAGAGAAACAAGAAGGTTTGCCAATCCTTGAAAAGAAAAATGTTGATCTAGAGAATGACCTCACTAAGGTGAGAGAGAAAAATGAGGCCTGAATCAAATTGATCAAGGGCTACAAAGCTTCTAATGCTAAACTTGAGAAAGCTCATGGGACTCTTAAGGGAGATCACAACCAACTTTTTTTTGCAAACACGCAAAAGCTTTGCATGTCAGTATATTAGAAGAAACAAGTTGTTTTACAAGATTTACATGATGCTCGAGACCCACAAGCGGATCGAGCGGTAGCTGAGCTTATAGGTGGGTAGGCTATGACACAGCTAGGATACAATGCCCGAACCAAGGATTCCTATCTCTAGACACTATCCAACCCTGATGCTCTGGCTGTGATCCAGAGCCCACCCTCATCGGTGAGTGCTTGGCAAACCTGTTGCACGTTATGGGACTTGGCATCAAAAATCTGTGCGTTCTGTTCTGTCCAGAGGAGCCAAACAACGAGCAGTACAAGCGAGTCAAACCCCCTTTTTGCTTGCTTCGGTGTGCTCACATGGTTTCTTGGTCACTAGTCGATCAGGGTGTCATTTGGCAATGGTGCAAGGTGTTCTAGGTTGTAGCGTCACAAGCAATGCCACCAAATATCGATTGAGAAAATGCTTGTGCAAAATGTGGACTGACATCTCATGCACCTAGGAGTAGAATGGATAGGTATCTTGGTTGGGAAGCCTGTGAAGTTCTAGCCTGTCGGCAGTCTTGATGCGGCAGTGCAGCACGAGCCACAGGTGCACTTGCACTTTTTTGGTGCTCATGCCATCCATATGGCATTGCCACAAGTAAATCACTCAAGCCCTTGGAAGTGGGTTGCCAATGCATTCCCTTTCCAAACAATACGGTCCTCTACTCCCGCACTCAGCGAAATGTTCTGCATGCGATCATGCAGCATTAGGTAGTCGGCAATCACAGGGCAGTGAGCGATCCCATGATGTCACTGATCCAGGCGTTGTCTGCCAAGGCCTCTTGAATGAGGCCTTGTGTCTTGTCGTCCTTTGGGCATGGCCGCAAGGAATGTAGGTGCCAATTGCACAATAGATGAACCTTCAAGCCATTGATCCATTCAGAACACGGCGAGGTTACTGTCGCTGATGATGATGTTGGTGGACGCCTCAAACATGGCCTTCACGTTATCTTCTAGATCGATCTTGAGGTCTGACCAGCAACGGTCAAAGGATCGTAGGTGCCGACTAGAGGGGGGTGAATAGGAGGCTAACCAATTTTAAACAATTACTTCAATTTATCAAGTTTAAGGCTTAACAGGTTGAAGGGTTTAGCTAGCTGTGTAACAGGTCAACTACTCAGGCAGTATTTGATATGTAAATTAACACACAGCTGTCACACAGGTGGCTAACACAGGTAATCTGAAAGTCCTAAACAAGTAACTGGCACAAATATGAGATAAGCAATAAAGCAACTGTGACACAGCTAGACTAACACAGGCGATGAGAGATGAATACAGCTAGGTTATATATAACAGAAGATCACACAAGCATGCAAATCAGATAAGCAAGTAAGTACAGAATGAAAAGTACTCAGAGAGACAAGAGATTTTTCACCGAAGTTCTCACTCTTTTCAGAGATGGTACGTCTCCGTTGGAGAGGCTACTCCGAAGAAATGGCCAGCACTGAATCGTGCTTGTTCTTTGAGTACCTGAGTTTTCAGGTCTCTTTCTCTTGCTTGTGGAAGTTTTTTCGCCTTGCAGCAGGTAGACTTCAGATCACCTTCACAGACTACTGTACCAGCCCACACAAGCTTGGGTGGTCACAGCAACTCCTACACCCATCTAGGAGTAGACACTCCAAGAAGGAATCTGCAACGCAAACTCCTAGAGGAACCAGTGCTCTCTGCTCAAAGCTCTAACTCTCACTTGAACTAAGACTTAGGATGGTTTGCTTCTGTTCAGGAGAAAAGAGGTTTGCAACGGTCGAAATGGATTGCGGAGGTTTGGCAAAGGTTGAGGTCTAAGACCTCTCCTGGTCCCCTATATATAGAGTCCACAGGCACCTGACCATTACACTCATGCCACGCAGTATTAAGTGCCTCACCGGTGACATAGCTAATCAGAACGCACAATGGTAACCGCTCAGGCAGACCGACACCTGTGTCACCGGAGGCTGACACAGGCTGACACAGGTGAAACCCTAACTGACGTAGCCTCACTACTCAGCCCGGTCCTGGCACATTACATGCCCTCAGCGCACACACAAACTCTGATGCCTACTCAGGAGAGAACCTCCAACAGTCTTCTAACTCGGTAGACAGACTATTGCAGTGCAGTTCCCTTAGCATTTACAAGCTCTCCCCTGGCACAGT
>JAGXJF010004990.1:0-32451 GCA_019208055.1 Stipa capillata
CCGCGTACGTCGACGACATTTTTTTGTGCGCCGTCCCTGGGGGAACGCAAGACGAGAAGTCCCGTCAGCGCAGCAAGCGAGCGCAGTGAGATCATGCCGCCAAAGGCTAAGAGAGCACCCAATGGGAACCCGCGGGTGGCTCCGCAGTGAGAGCTCGTCCGCGAGAACCCAGCTCGCGCATGCCCTCAAGCTTGGCGAGACTCCGGCACGCGAGCGGAACCCTCCCCGCAGGTCCACCCCTACGGAGGGCACCGTCGGGGCCAACAACACCGTGCAAGGGGCTCCGCCAGCGCACCCTGGAGAATGGCCACTCGCTACGTGGTAGCGCCAGGAGGTCCACCTCGGCTCGTCACGATCCCCAGATCCCACCCCGTATGAACCCCAAGCCGCGCCGTCGTCGATCTGTTCCGAAGCTCGGGTGTACCCCGGACGAACCCCAGACCACGCCGCTTCGATCTGCACCATCCGAAGCTTGGTGTATCCCCCAGGCTGAACCCTACCACCGCGCCGTGTCGATCTGCTCCGAGGCCCGGGTGTACCCCGGGCGAACCCCGGACCGTGCGCTGCGTCGATCTGCTTCCGAACCCGGGTGGTACCCCGACAACCAACACCGCGTACCACGTCAAGTCGCGGTCGATCTCCTTCGAAGCCCATGTGTACCCCGGACAGCACCCGGACCTGCGCGCCGCGTCGGTCTGCTCCGAAGCCCGGGTGTACGTCGGGCGTGCCCCTCGCTCCTGTCATACCGCGCCGTAACATCGCGCGAGCCCGGCAGCCTTAACGCCGCGTCACGCCACTGCGTGTGTAACGTCCCGCCTGCGGCGTGTGCCCCCGCTCCGGCATACCCGCGATGTAAGCATCCCGCGAGCCCTGGCAGCCTTACGCCGCGTCCGCCTGCGCTGGTAACGTCCCGCGCGCGCGCGTGCCCCTCGCTAGTCCGTATACCGCTACGTAACATCCCGCAGCGCCGCGCAGCTCCCATGATGCCTTTCGCGTCCGCGCCGTGTGGGAACGTCCCGCTGGCGGCGCGTGCCCCTCGCATCGTGCGATACCGCGCGACTAACAATCCCCATCCGCGCGAGCCCAGGCAGGCTGCTGCTCCCACGACGCCGCGTCTTCTGCCTGCGTGGTACATCCCCGCTCGCCGCGAACGGCAACGCCGCCTATCTCGCTCGCTCCGAGCATACCCCACCGCGACGTAACACCCCGTGCACCCGGACGCCAAGATGCCGCATTATGTCCGCTCCCGTGGTAACGCATCTCTCTCACTGTGATAAATGCGCCTCGTTCCAGACTAACACAAATTACATACTGCATGTCTGAATGCCGTCGACGCCGCGTCCACCTGCGCGGCAACATGCGTCCGCGACGCGTGCTGACCTCGGATGACACGAAGTCACCTACAGCACACTGGATGTCGATATGCACTACTATTTACCGGTGCCGCGCACAATCACACAACTTGTCACAACACCCTATATAGCGACGTTGCTATGCCACTAGTCGCTAGGTTTTTTCGTTGGAGCATAGTGCATTAGCTCTCCTAACATCTGATTGCATGCAAGGATTACGGTCTTGCTTGCACTATACATGTGAAAAGTGTGGTATACTTCTATAATATTACAACGATTCTCACGACGACAATGGCAATGGATTTTTCCCTTCAAATCTTGAGTTACAACGTCACCACCAACCATACCTGCTCCTTGGAACAATCCCCTGAGATGCAAGGTTAGTGGGCGACACACAAGGGGCTGTGTGCTAAGGCTACCATGCCAATTTTTTTATTTTTTAATCGCCTCGAGCCAGGTCAATGACAAAGCAACCTTCAAGCAGGAGAAACTTCATAACTCTCACAGGAGACACCATGGATAATATGCCACATCTCATGACGTCGGTTAACAACAATCACAAGTCATCAAGCAGGCGAGTCCGTATGGTGACTGAAAACATAACGAGTCAAAGTTATGACATCCAACATTCCGCGCACGCGGCGTACACCACCCCACTCCAGAAGATGCATCTACTCCCGGACTGCTGTCTATTCTGACGCTAATGCGTGCTCTACTCCGTATGCGTCCACTCACCGGATGCAGCGTCCTCGTGTACTCTGTGGGACTCGCATCTACTCCGGACACTCGCCTACCCAATAGCGTCACTGTCATTCCGACGCGTGCTTTCTACTCGACGTTGTGCGCTCTACTCTGTGACAACGCCTCTGCTCCGTTTTTTCTATCAGATGTGTGTTACTTGCCCATGATCTACAAGTCGCTCGCGTGCATCCTGTCTGTGTTCGCGTGTGTGCAGCGGACTTCGGCTCCGGATGTGAGCGCAAGGCGCGCACGCCTCCAGATGTGGCCGTAAATCTAATAACAGCGTTTGCATTCCGGTGATGCGCAGTGTGCGGGCATGTCACTCCGTGACGCGCGCGTGAATCCCAACCACGGTACTACTTCTCGGGGCTTGGGTGATCGCGCTAAAGCTCCTACGAGCAGTGCGGGTCGCTCGGGATTTCGCTCGCGTGTGGGACGATCTCTCGGTTTGCGTTTGGTTGCCTCCGTGATACGTGCTGGTACTGATCCCGGGTTGCTTGTCTTCTGTTCGTGGTACCTCGGACGAGTCGCGGATACGCGGCGCATGTCCCGCCCCGGGCGAGCGGCGTGCGGAGGCCCCTGTGATGTTGTTTGTGGTGGGTTGGTGGGGGGGTGGGGGTGGTGGTGGGGGGTTTGTGTGGTGTTCGGCTCGTGTATGATGTGGAGACGGGGACGGTGTAATGTGCGGTGATGCCTACCTTGGTGCGTGCTTCGGGTGTGTGACCATTTCGCATACTCCGAGACAGCCCCACACATACTGTGTGTGGCCAGCGCGATACTCCGCCGCGAACATAGCCGTGAATCGGGGTTCCTACTCCAGACGCAGCCAAACGAAGTCTACTACTCGGCGTGCAGTCCGCGTATGATCCGGATATCGACTACTCCAGATGCAGCAAACGAAGTCTACTACTCCGGTGCAGTCCGCGTATGATCCGGATACCGACTACTTGTACTCCGGTACGCACGGCCAAGCTACTCATGCCGCGGAGCGCTCTCTCGCCGAACAAATCTAGCAAAAAAAATGTCACCAAAGGGATTCGATCCCGCGACCTCCTCCTGCACAGCCCGCTACTCCAGCCAATAGGCGACCACTCGCTTTGTGAAAGCTTGTAGCAGGCTAGTTAAGGTTACCTAACAGAAGGGACAGGAACTCCAACCAAACTCCGGACTTATCAGTCAGTCCTGCTCTAGTCCGGGCAGCATGAGTGAACTTCGGGCTGTGAGGATAAACTGCAGGCTAAGCGACGCGAGCTCCGGCCGACCGGGCGGAGTCACCTCTGGAAGCGTCGAGTACTCGCCCCTGCTCTAGACTCGACCTTACTCCGGGTGCTATTGCAGCTGTACTCCGAACACTCCCTTGCTACCCGTGGCCGTGAAGAAACGCTCCCATTGGGGCGCCAGCGGCAGGGAGCTGCGGCCGGTGAGGAACATGAAGGCCACCTTGGGCACGCGCTTGAACGGGACGCGCCGGCGGCCGGCACCATGGTGGCGCGTCAGAACAGCTGCTCGTCCGTCATGTCATGCATGAGCCGCGTCAGGGCCACGAACTCCCCCATCCCACGTCCACTTCGGCGGGAGCGAACATAGTGTCCCTCGGGAACATGTTGTTGTGGACACCGCGGCACTCCAGGGGCCCGATGGCCACCCAGAGGCCGGCGACCACGCCGATCGCGAAGATCACAAGAAACACGACCGCCTTGGTGAGGCAGGAGGACTCCTTCCTCGTGGGCATGACCTTGAAATCGTCAAGCGCGCCTACCTTCATGCTTGTCATGATGGGATGCAACAAATACAAACGTACGAGCACTAGACAGCAAAACCGTACTCTGGGGGCTATCTAAGCACTAGAATCCGGTCCAAACATGAACACCTTGGCATGAACGAGAAGGAGATCGATTTAAACGATGAACAAACGAATAGCTTGTGAGACTAGCTAGCATATGATACGATACCAGGATGAACTAAACACTCCAATCTCTGACTTCTGCTTCCTAGGAACTTCATGAGCAAGATGAGAAGCTGCGGCGTGTACGGGCAGTGCATGTGCTCCGGCGCACGGGCTCCGGGCATCTTCTACTCGGGCAGTGCGCGTGTACTCCGGCGCACGGGCTCCAGGCGTCCCCTACTCCGCGCGGTGCTCGTGTACGGGTGGTGCGTGTGCTCCGGCGCACGGGCTCCAGGCGAGTCTTCTACCCCGGGCAGTGCGTGTGCTCCGGCGCACGGGCTCCGGGCGCCTTCTACTCCGGGCAGTGCGCGTGTACTCCGGGCAGTGCGTGTACCCCGGGCGAGCACGGACGAGCAGCGCGTTGTACCCCGGGTGAGCCGTGCATGTGTGTACCCGGGCGAGCACGGACGAGCAGCGCGTGAATCCCGGATGAGCCGTGCGTGCGTGTACCCTGGGCGAGCACGGACGAGCAGCGCGTGAATCCCGGGTGAGTCGTGCGTGCGTGTACCCTGGGCGAGCACGGGCCAGCAGCGCGTGAACCCCGGACGAGCAACGCGTGTACGCCAGCTACTCCGAATCAGCAAAAGCAGCGTGTCCCGGCCGTTGAAAAATCCTAACAAAAACATGCTCTCGGGGATTTGATCCCACGACCTCATGCTGCACACCTCCCACTGTTTCAACCATTGGGCCAAGGCAGGCTTTGTGTGAGTAAAGAGGTAGCGGCCAACTTAACCATATCTCGGAGTACCAGCAGTACCTGGTGCAGGTCACCAAGTACCGGTCGGCGGAGCAGTACACGAGGGAGCCCGGACGAACCCCAGACGTACGCTGCTAAGTCCCGGACGCGTCTCGGCTGCAACACGAGGGAGCCCGGGCGAAGCCCGGACCAACCCTGGCGCGTGGAGCCCGGACTCCACCCCGGCTGCATGTGAATCTCGGACGAAGCCCGGACCAACCCCGGCTACGACGCGCGCGAATCCCAGACGAAGCCCGGACCAACCCCGGCGCGTGAAGCCCGAACTTCGCCACGGCCGTGCACCATTTCGGTCGAGCTGCGGCTCCGATGCACGCGTACTCCGACCGCCTTCCTGCTTCGGGTGCGTGTGCCCTCCGGACACCGCCCGCCTCAGATGCTGCCTACGCCTACTCCGGATGCCGCGCGTCTACTCCCGATGCCAGGTGTACTCCGGGCGCACGATGGCTCCGTTGGCACCGCTACCACGGGTGTCACAAGCTCCAGACGTATCGTCTGCCCTTGATGCTGCGCTTGCTCCGGACCACGCGCATCTACCCCAGATGCCAGGTGTACTCCGGCCATGTCGCCCGCAAGTCTGCTCCGGAAGCCGCGTCTACGCCGAGCGACGCGCGCCTTCTACTCCGGACGCCCATGAACTCCGGATGCGCGTACCCCGGGAAGCTAGGAGCTCCACTCCGGGGGCGTCATCTGTACTCCGGGTGAGCGTCTACTGCAGATGCGAGGCCGCCCGGGACAGCGCGCGTACTCCCTGGTATGCCATCCCTACTCCGGGTGCAGCGCGTCCACACCAGGCGCAGCCCATGCAGGCGTACTCCGGACACAGCGCGCATACGCTAGACTACTCAGGCGCCCCGGGCACGTTACCTAACTATCCAGAATGCGGCGCGGAAGCCCCGAACGCCGCGTGAACTCCGGGTGCCGTGCGTCCATCCCGGATATGTCTCCGCTCAGGAAGTGACATGTGTACTACGGAGGAATATTCTGGGCGGCGGACTCTCGACGTACACTCCAGACGCGTCGTCCCTACTCCGCGTAAGTGCCCCTCCAAACGCAACGTATCCACGCCTGGCAGCTCGGGCCGGACACGCCCGCAAAATGGCCGCGCCTTTACTCCGAGCATAAGGCCGGGTCTCCTTCCATGCCCTGGATCGACTACTTCAGGCCTGCCATGTCAAGCTACACCGGACATGCGCCTACTCTGGGTGACGCGCGCCCCTGTGCTCCGTATGCAGTGTGCCTACTACGGACGCAGCACGACTGCTCTGGACAGCACATGTACTCCGGCATGCTGCCCCTACTTCAGTGCGAGCTCCTTCAAACGGAATTATGCTCCGGGCTGGATGCGTTGGATGGATATATTGGGCCACTGCTGCCAGGTTAATGACTAATTCAAGGGGCAGAAAAGGCAGTTACTACAGGTTAAGTACCTCAGCTAGCAGTAAAAATCAAGACAAGCGCAACATGTTAAACGCTGGATAAATAATTTAACTTGAAAAGCAGTATTCAATGCCATCTCAGAGAGAAAAAAAATAATTATGACACGCACTTTGAAAGATGATCTAGTAATAATGTTGCACAAATGGCAACAGCGAAGCATGCATGCATCCGCCGGTATCCGACTATCCAAGACTCCGTGTCATGGTACATCGCCGCCTTTTGGGCCACCTTCTTCCTGTGACGAACCATTGTTACACACGCAGAGACACATAGCTATTTCTATCTGGATGAGGGTTAGAGAAAATTCTGTTAAGTTCCAACCGAGTTCACCTCGTCCAAATAGGCAGCGCCCTCTACCCCAGACGTCCTCTACTCCGGGTACTCGCGTGCCCCGGGCGCCCTCTACTCCGGGTGCTCGCACACTCCGAGCACGGGCGAGCGCGTGCGCCCCGGGTGCAGCGGACTTCGGCTCCGGATACAGAAGTAAGGCCCCACCTCTGGATGCGGCCACAGGTGCGCCGAGCGCAGGCGTCGGCATCGCTAAACGCGCGCCGCGTCGCTCCTCAGAAGCCTGGACGAACCCCGGCCGGACGCCGGACACCGCGCACAGCGTCGCTCCCCCGAAGCCCGGGTGAACCCCGGCCCCCGACTCCGGCCGCTACCCCGGGCTCCGCCCAGACTCCGGCGCTGCGCCGCAACGACCCTCGGCTCCGGGCTTCGCTTCTAACCCCGCCGCGTGTGTGAAGCCCGGACCAACCCCGGCGCGCGTGAAGCCCGGGCCAACCCCGCCACGCGCGTAGAGCCCGGACCGACCCCGGACTCCGCGGAGCCCGGACGCGTGAAGCCCGAACGCGCCGGACCCTGGGCGCGCATGAAGCCCGGACGCATGAACCCCGGGGCGCGCACGAGTGAAGACCGGACGCGTGAAGACCGGATGCCCCGGAGCCCGGACGCGTGAACCCCGGGTGCGCTGTGGACCCTGGGCGCGTGAAGCCCGGACGCGCCGAACCCCGGGTGAATCCCGGATCAACCCGAAGCCCGGACGCGATGGACCCCGGGCGCGCGCGCACGTGAAGATCGGACGTGATGAACCCCGGGCTATGCCGCACTACGTCGACCCTAGACGAACCTAGGGTGAACCCCGGATCAACCCGAAGCCCGAAGTCAGGCGAGTTCCGGGTGCTTGATGACCCCGTCGACGCCGCTACCGCCGGAGGGGTCATAAGCACCAGACGTACCGTCCCCCACGACGCCGCGCCTGTCCCAGGTCGCACGCATCCGCCCTGGATGCCGGGGCGCACGCCGGGCTTGCCATGGGCTAGCTCGCTCCGGAGGCCGCGCCTGCACCAAACGGCAACCTGCCCTTCGTGCAGGGGGTAGGGCCCACACATGACCAGCTCAGTACACAATCCAAAAGACAAGGCCAAGCTTTGAAGTGAAACAAAAGCGAACTTGCCCAGCAAGGTGACCCGCTGATCCCTTAGACTCTGATTTTAGAGCAATAAAACTAAAGCAGCCATGTATACTCGAATATACGTCCCGGATCGGTGCAATAGCACTTGCCGTCCGTCGCTTGTCTGTACTAGCCGGCCATCCGGCTCCGGCCCGTACTCCGCACGGCAACCTAGCCAGTTGAGCTCGGCGGCCCTGCCATTTCTTGCTTGGACTCCAAATCCAACGCGTTACGAATATAATCGCAAAGATTGGCTCCGACATTCTTCTCCCCCTGGTCTCTGAGTATGGATCTCCCTCTCGGTCATGACCCGATCTGGATGCATCGCCTCTGCGCTGGGTATGAAGGACCTGTTCGCCAGGTGAAAAAGGGGATGGGAGATCGACTCCGAGGGAGGACCTCGTTGGCCCGAGCCGCCCGTCAACCCCTTTTTTGGGGTATAACACCGGTCCGGACGGGCGCTTCTCGACCGCCCACACCGGCAAGGGGCTACTGTTGTGGGAGGGGTCCCCGTGCGCCCCGAACGCCAACGGGCAACGGTAAGGCATGTATACCTACTGCGAACTCACGTCTAACTCTTTTCCAGCCATGAGACACGCAGAGCGCAGGTGCAGATGCGGGGTACAAGCGCAGGTGCAGACGCGAGGTGCAAGCGCAGGTGCAGACGCGAGGTACATGCGCAGGTGCAGACGCGGGGTACAAGCGCAGGTGCAGACGCGAGGTGCAAGCGCAGGTGCAGACGCGGGGTACAAGCGCAGGTGCAGACGCGAGGTGCAAGCGCAGGTGCAGACGCGGGGTACATGCGCAGGTGCAGACGCGGGGTACAAGCGCAGGTGCAGACGCGGGGTGCAAGCGCAGGCGCAGACGTGGGGTGCAAGCGCAGGCGCAGACGCGGGGTACAAGCGCAGGTGCAGACGCGAGGTGCAAGCGCAGGTGCAGACGCGGGGTAGGGTACAAGCGCAGGTGCAGACGCGAGGTGCAAGCGCAAGTGCAGACGCGGGGTGCAAGCGCAAGTGCAGACGCGGGGTACAAGCGCAAGTGCAGACGCGGGGTACAAGCGCAAGTGCAGACGCGGGGTGCAAGCGCAAGTGCAGACGTGGGGTACAAGCGCAAGTGCAGACGCGGGGTACAAACACCCTGGGGGCAGGACCCCACCACGTGACGTACCGTACGGCATGTCGTACCGGACGCCACGTAGATGCTAGGGTATATGCTTCCACGGGTGGCGTATGAATGACCTGCGTGCCCTTGTCCGTACAGTGGACCGGGGGTAAGACCGTAACCTGCCTAGGGGCAGAATTGTAATCCGGCCACGCGCTCCCCGAGGCTTATAAATAGGGGAGCACCCCCCAGGTTGGGGGTACGGAATACAAGTTACACTCACTTCTCAACTCGCCCAAATTTTCACTAAGTGTTCACTCGCTGCTGCGCGCTCCGTCTCGCTATCCCCTGCGCACACCCGGGTGACCCAAGTTCACTGTCCGACCGCGTAGTCGACGACAATACCCTAGGCGGTTTTTGTCAGTAACAGCCTGGGATAATCCTAGTATCCCAGACTGTTTCTATTATAGCTGGCTAGGAAATATCCTGCCTTTATTACCTGTGCCCGATCACCCACCAGACAGATTTGGATCTAGGTTTTTTTTGTGGTGGGTGCAATAAACACGATTTGGGGGTGATTTTTGGAGTGGAGAGGGAGGATTTGCAAGAAATATTGAAGATCTCTTGGCTATTGATTTTGAAAGGCTAGTAAAGCTTTCTAATCACATTAGTGTAGTTTACTCCATTAATTGCATGCATTTTTCATTTCTTTTGTCAAAAGTAAGAACTAGAGAGAATGTGTTGAATTATTTGATTTGTGGTTTAAATTATAAGAGAGAGGAATGGAGACAAGAGAGAATTGAGAGAGGAATGGATCAAACAGTGACGATTTTCCTGGTGGTGAATTATTTGACTTGGGGGTTTAAATTATAAGATGAAGGTTGCTAGGTATGGATCGAATTGAGAGAATTGAGAGAGGAATGGATTCAATAGTGATGATTCCCCTAGTGTTGGCATAGAAAAAGAGAGCGATGATCGATGATTTAGCATTTTGATAATTAATTAATGAAATATTAAATTTATGATGAAATAATATAAAGTACGTTAATTAGAAGTAATAATTGTAATTTATGTTAATGAATTTAAATATTTAATGTATAGTGTAGATGGATCGAAAATGGATGTACAATTGCAGTCGTGTGAGTGATGAGTACATTAAGGGCTTGATTGATTTTAGAAGAGCCACCGAAGAGGATATGCTCAATAAGGGGGAGTAAATATATATACTATCCATGCATTGATTGTGATAATGTGAAGATGTTCGACAATATAAGGCAAATCGAAACACACTTCATCCGAAGGGGTTTCAAAGATGGGTATACATGTTGGACCAAGCATGGTGAGGAGGAGGTCATCATACATGAAGATAGTAACAGAGTTGATGATGAAGTCTGTGATATTCCAGATGTAGTCGATTGTACTGTAGACGAATGATGAGCTATCGGAAGATGATGAAATGCACAATTTGGATCAGATGCTTCGGGATGCTGAGTGGAACGACCTTGACGATGTTGGTCATAGTAAATTCCATAGATTGACGGCGAACTCGGGGAAACCATTGTTCCCGGGATGCAGGCCAAAATTCACAAGGATGTTGACCGTGCTTGAACTATTGAATTGAAGGCAAGCAACAATGGTCCGACAAGAGTTTCATTGCGCTATTAGGCCTATTAACGAACATGCTCCCATAGGAAAATCTATTTCCGATAACCACATACAAAGCCAAGCAGGTTCTTTGTCCTTTGGGATTGGAAGTTGAAAGAATACATACGTATCCCAATGACTGTATACTCTCCCGTAAAGAGTATGCAGACTTGCATTCATGTCCTGTGTGCAAAGCATCTTGCTACAAGCGCAAGAGTATTGAAAAAGATGATGTCGAAGAGGGTAAGGAAGTGATTAAAGGAACTCTAATGAAGGTTGCTTGGTACCTTCCAGTAATTCCCCACCTGAAGCATTTATTTGCGAATCCAAAGGAGGCTAAATTGATGCGTTGGCATGCCAAGGGGCGGAATGTTGATGGAAAGAACAGACACCTTGTGGATGCCGTACATTGGAGAAACATTGATAGGAAGTATGAAGACTTCGATGATGAAGTGAGGAACATAAGGTTTGGATTTAGTACAAATGGAATGAATACAATTGGCAGCATGTGCAGCCGACACAACATTTGGCCTATGCTTCTCTGTATTTACAATCTCCCTCCTTGGTTGTGAATAAAGCAGAAGTATATTATGATGTTGATACTTATTTAAGGATGAAGACAACCTGGTAATGAATCGATGTGTACTTTGCACCATTGTATGATGATCTGCACACACTGTGGAATCCAGGTGTACAGGTATGGGATGCGTTCAAAAAAGAGTACTTCACTCCACGATCCTTGTTGTTCTACCCTACCCATGGTTTTCCCGCTTTTAGCACTACTGCAGAACAGGTCACTACTGACGGTCGCCAAACCCCCTCTACTGACGGACAGGGGGCCCGTCACCCTGGAAATGTCAGTGGAGGGGGTAACTCCACTGACGGTCATACGGTCCGTCAGTACTGTTAATTTCTACTTACGGTCACACAGGGACTGTCAGAGGAGATATGTATTCCTGCTAACCGACGGGCACCTGGTTGTATCAGTACTGACGGGCTATTAATAAATGCCCATCAGTATAGGTATATCTTCACTGACGGGCTGTCCGTAAGTGACCGTCAGTAGAGATATGTCGACGGGCTCCTAGTTGTATCAGTACTGACAGGCGCGTAATTAAGGCCCGTCAGTAGATGTTCAACTCCACTGACGGGCTGTCCGTAAGTGCCCGTCAGTAGAGGTATGCATTCCTGCTAACCGAAATGGATCTGTGTTAGCTCATAATCACACTTAGATTATTCATAATAATAGACTATAGTATTACATTATTCCTAATCACAGGCTATACGAACTATTCATTCACAGAGTCAAATCTCTTAATCGCATAACATTTATAATCACATATATAGTATGTACACTCCAACGACGGTCACAATTATGAAACAATTGTTTATTCAATTACAGAAACAACGATTCTATTGATTCCCGCTTAAGTTTGGCTTCGGAAATTGGGGGCCGGCGTAGAATTCACCCATCGGATTGATGACTTCAAGGTTGATGAGTCTGGCGAAGACTTTTTGGATCCGAGCAAAGTCCTGTCGCCAGTCGTACATATGACTTCCCAGCTCGCTCCAAGCCTTCAGTTCTTTCATATCTTTCCAATGCTTGTTCTTGTACCGGACAAATAGGTCCATATGGGCACAGGTGTAGTACCCACATGTCACGGAACCTTCCGGCTGAACTCTGCAAGGGAACTTGTAATGGTGTACCAATTTTTTCGCTTTCACAGGTATTTTTTGATGGCCCGAGAACTTGGCTCTGAAAAAGGCTGCATCCAGAATCTTAGTTATATTTGTGAAGTCCGCTGTCTTGTTCGACGAGGAGTCAAAGTAAAAAGCCTTGGCCCAGCTTGGAACGATCGCAATTAGGACCCAGTGGTCGCTGCGTAAATGTGAACAACTGAACGTAAGCAGGCGGAGATACGTACGTAAAAAACAAAAATAAACTCCACGGTGCTAAGTTTAGTACTTACGGAGGGTTATAGGGGGCTAGTATGCAGTCTTTGTCCTTATGAACCACGAATGCATTCGACAGGTATTCTTGAAGAAATCCTTGACCCTCTGGGGTCCCGGCATAGCCTTCGTTCATGCATATCAGATCGACTATGCCAATATGGGAGTCCCGAAGACGTCTGCACTCTTGGGCTTGGTACAGAGCCCATAGCCTGATCATGGTGGTGTCGAGCCTATAGAGGTTGTACATGTGGAATAGGTCTTCAAAGTTGATGTCGAAGGTGTCTTGGTCATGTTGCATGAAAAAATTGTATTCCTTTGGCACCTTCACCTTCCAATATTGGCAGAATGTACCAGGATCTCTGGACATTTTCAGGTAATCTTCATGCAGCGTCTTCATGTCCTTCGACAGATTGTCCAGCTCATCCTGTGGGAGCAAGTCCTGACCTGGTTCGTAATGATATCGCCAGAGGCCCTTGCTCCGTGTAGATAATTCTACTGACGATGTTGAGAAGGATAAGGTTTTCTGCCTCTGCTCCTTTCTTTCCTTCTCGCCGGTGCCGGCCCGTCTCTTTTTGCTTTTCTTCCTCTGGTGTACCGGCTCCGGGCTCATGCCTGCCGCCAACGCTGCTTCCAGCATCCCAGCTAGCGTGGCGGGAGAGAAAATCTTCCCCCTCGGTTGATCCAGAGGGTCGCCTTGAACCTCGGAGGGCGGGGACCGCAAAATCGGTGACATGTGCTGGTCCCCGACAAGATGGTCCTTCAGGTCTTTAAAGGACGGGGGTGATTGGCTGAGCCCCAACGGAGATCGTCCGATTGATGGAGAGGGGTTGTTGGACGAGGGGCCCGTGCGAGGAGAGGCCGCCGCGGTTATAGTGATCTGGCTCTTCGGCCACTGGATGAAGCAGTTTCTGCACTGCCCTAGCTTCGTCAGCTCCTCTTCGGGGGGGACAGGGACTAACACCTCGCTGTAGTCATTGAGGACGAGGTCGACCTGGACCTTCGCGTGGTGCTCCCGCATAGGAACACAGTGCAGGACTGCCCCCTCCGCCGTTGGGAAAACCTGGCCGTGCGCCACCGGGACCTTCATGCCAGGAATCTGCACCGTGAGTGTGCATCTGGTGGCTTCCTGCAAAACAGAGGATAGACGTGCCGTCCGCACTGGAGTCAGGAAAATGAGAACAGCTCGTACTATAACGACACGTTTAGCGGACGAGACTTACGGTGATGCTGTCGACGGGATTCACCGAGTAGGGGCCGCCATCCGAGGTGGATGCGCAGCTGCTCCATCCTAGAGGCTGGTTAGCGGGAGGCACGCTCTGCTGGCCTTGCGCTGCGGCCACCTGCATACGTAGCCACGTCTGCTCGGCAATCTCGCGCATTTGCTCCCGCAGATTGTCCATGAACTCCTGGCTGTCTCTCCGGGGGCGGCGGCTCCCCTCGGGGTTTCGGGGAAATACCTTATCCCATTTAACGCCATCCCCGACGCCTACTACACGGCCCCGATGCTCCGGTTTCTGTCGGGCCTTCGCCAGATCGTCGTTCCATCTTGAGAAGCTCGTGACGGAGTCCTGCGAGCTTCCAGGCTGCTGGCTCAGTTCGGCCTGCAAGTTAAATTACGTGATGAGAAGACAGCGTATTTGGATGCAACGTAACGAAGTACGAAAAGAGACTTGGTTGAGTCGTTACCAACCGGTCGGCCACCACCTGCAGTTCCTCGGACTCATAAATTGGTGACCCCGTCACAGGGTCAGACCTTGTGTGCGCCCTCATGTACTCCCTAGCGCGCGGCTCCCTGAGATGCGCGAAAGGAGGTGCTTTCCCAGCCGCGGCTAATTTCTCGTCCTCTTTGGCCCACTTCGGTCTCTTCCCCAGATATCCACGGCTGCCGAGCTTGTGGTCTAAGGTGTAGTCCAGTTCCCAAATTTCTTCGATAACACCGTAGTATATGTCCTTACGGTTACCGGTTTTAGCCTCCATCGTCACCCCACTCTTCTGATACGTGCTTTTCCTGTCTTGAGCCTCCGTATAGAATGTGTATCCGTTGATATCATATGCTTGATATGTCAGGACCTTGCTCGCAGGTTCTTGTGACAGCATTTTGACCGTCTCTTCTTTGAAATTTGTCGGAGGCCTTTCATACCAGTAGTTCTTAAGCCATGTTGCGAACTTTCCATTGTGCTCTTTCGAGAGCCACGCTTCTCCCTTCTTCGGGTTTTCTTTTTTAAGCTTTACCATGTGCATCCAAAGATAGGGATGCACCACCGTCAGGTGTTGCAAGACCACGAGATGTGCTCTGTCATAGTCATCTGACCTACTGGGTACTGAATTGTAGACATGTAAAGGCCTTTGTCCGCGTGCATGGCCTTCACCATCGAGCCTTCCCATGTGCCGTGAAACAGGAACACCTATGGACTTTTGATCAGCCAAGTAATCAGTGCAGAACTCGACACACTCTTCGGCAACATAGCCTTGGATGATGCTACCTTCTGGTTGTGACCTGTTACGAACGTAGCGCTTCACAACCCCATTGTACCTTTCCAACGGGTACATGTTGTGTAGGAACACGGGACCTAGATCCAGTATCTCCGGACGATATGGATCATGAGATGTACCATGATATCGAAGAATGCTGGAGGGAAGTACATCTCAAGTTCGCACAGTATGACAATGATCTCCTCCTGCAGCTTGTGGCAACGCGTAACGGAGATCGACTTCTGAGATATCGTGTTGAAGAAGTTACACAGATTCAAGACTGTCTTGCGGACCTCCGGCTCCATGAGACCTGTGATTGCAACAGGAAGTATCTGCGTAATCATCACGTGGCAGTCATGAGACTTCATACCAATTACACGGTGACTCTTCATGTCAACTATTCTCCCGATGTTTGCCGAGTAACCGGAAGAAACTTTGACACCTTGGAGGCACTCCAAAAAGCTAACGATCTCTTTTTTGCTGAGAGTGTAACAAGCAGCGGGACAGTCCGTCTTGATTCTGACTGCACCCGTCCCCAACTTGGTCGTTCGCTTCGTAGCCCACAGCTTCTTTCTTATACCCAAGAATTCCATGTCAGCTCATGCCTTCGGTCCATCTTTTGTCTTTTCTGAAATGTTGAGCAGGATACCAAGCAAGCTCTCGCACACGTTTTTTTCAACATGCATGACGTCTATGCTGTGACGTGTGCTTAGGAATCTCCAGTAAGGCAAATCCCAGAATACGGATTTCCTTTTCCAGACGCCGTCCTGCATGGGAACAGACGGTTGTGTCTTACCGGGCGTAACAGGGGGCATCGTGTTCACGATGTCATAGATTTCCACCCCGGTCTTCTCCCGAGGCGCCGAACGGACCTCAACAGTATTGTCAAACAATTCCTTCTCTTGCCTCCATGGGTCGTTCTGTTTCAGCCACCTTCGGTGGCCCATGAACACGATTTTTTTGGATCCCTTTAGGTGTAAACTTGTAGTAGACTCCAAACACTTCACACATCCTTTGTACCCATGAACACACTGGCAGGACTGATATCCGTACGCGGGGTAGTCTTGGACCGTCGTGAACAACAGCGCTTTCAGATTGAAGTACTCTTCTTCGTATGCGTCCCAGACCTGGGCCCCTGGTTCCCACAGTGTAGCTAGTTCTTCGAACAATAATTGTTGATACATGTTCAGATCGTTCCCAGGTTGCTTCGGCCCTTGTATGAGAATACAGAGGTGTATGTACTTTCGTTTCATGCACAGCCATGGAGGAAGGTTGTACATCCATAGAACCACGGGCCAAGTGCTGTGTCTGCTGCTCATGTTGCCGAATGGATTGATCCCGTCCGTACTCATACCGAACCTGATATTCCTCGGATCTTTTCCAAAATCATCGTATTGGGCGTCGATTGCCCTCCACTGCGAAGCATCGGCAGGGTGTCTCATCACTCCATCATCAGTTTTCCGCCCCTCGACATGCCAACGTAGCAGCTTTGCCTCCTTCTTGTTAGCGAATAAACGATTCAAACGGGGAAGGACCGGAAGATACCATACAACCTTTGCTGGAGCGCCACTCTTCACTGGGTCCTCATCATCGGCTTGCTTTCTACCCCTCTTGAATCTGGACGTGTTGCACGTGGGACACTTGTACAGCTTCTCGTGCTCCTTGCGGTAAATAAAGCAGTCATTCGGACATGCATGGAACCTCTGCACCTCTAACCCAAGAGGGCAGACAACCTTCTTGGCTTCTTCGGTGCTCGTGGGCAGCAAGTTGTTTTTCGGAAAAACTTTTGCAAGAAAAGCCAGTGTCTCATCGAAGCCTTCGTCTGGACAGTTGTGGGCTGCCTTGATCCTTAGAAGTTCCAGCGTGACCGACAGACGCGTGTGCTCTGGATCGGAACCGGTATACAACGGGATTTGTGAGTCTTCAACTAGTCTCGAGAACTTAGCAGCCTCTCTTTCATCCTCGGGATCTATCACCACCTGCTCCACCATGTGAACGTCCTGCACCATATCGGCCAAATTATTTCCCGTTTCTCCTTCGGCGTCCGGTTCGATGCTCCCCTCGTCTTCTTCGTCATCTCCGTGTTCGGCAGCTTGCTGTAACACTTG
The DNA here is from genome assembly GCA_019208055.1 of Stipa capillata. Classification (NCBI taxonomy): domain Eukaryota; kingdom Viridiplantae; phylum Streptophyta; class Magnoliopsida; order Poales; family Poaceae; genus Stipa; species Stipa capillata. The sequence goes on from JAGXJF010004990.1 coordinate 16,964, forward strand.
ATCTTCCTCCTCCTCACCGTGACATGTCCAACGTGTATAGCCTGACATGAAACCCTTAAGCGCCAGGTGTACCGTCACCCTCCCTCTCGTATCGAACATTACCAAATTTTTGCAATCGTGACATGGACAGCAAATCTTCGTGCCACCTTTTGCCCTCATATCTCGTTCGGCGACATCAAGAAACTCGTTCAAAGCCATAGCCCAACTCTCTATCGCCCGGTTGTCGTACATCCAACTGCGATCCATCGATCAACACCTACGACACGAAACTAATCAGTTCGATAACCGAAAACCACATCAAATACATATACGACATGAAAAGAACACTGGCGAGCATTATTACCGAGCGCTAGCGATCTTTTTGGTGAGAAATGAGAGATGTATGGAGAGAGTGAGAGTGAGAGGAGGAGGGAGAGATGAGAGAGAGCTAGAAATGAGAGATGTATGGAGAGAGTGAGAGTGAGAGGAGGAGGGAGAGATGTATGGAGAGAGTGAGAGTGAGAGGAGGAGTGAGAGATGAGGAGGAGGGAGAGAGGGAGAGTGAGAGGAGGAGGGAGAGAGTGAGAGGAGTGAGAGAGAGGGAGAGTGAGAGGAGGAGGGAGAGAGTGATCTAGATCTAGATCTAGATCTAGATCTAGTCTCTCTAGAGCATGGGGAGGAGGGTTGGGGAGAGGGGAGAAGTGTTGGTGGGTTGGAGGGGGAAGGGGGGCGGCGGCGACGGCGGCAGCAGCTGGGGCGACGGCGGCACTCGCTGCTAGCCAGTGGGCGCGCGAGCACTGGCCAGCAGCGAGGGCCCGCTCTGCTTATATAGGCGAGATCACCACTGACGGTCGCGTAAAAGGGGACCGTCAGTGAATCTTCAGCCAACCATGCAATAATCTCCACTGACGGACGAGGATCTATACCGTCAGTGAAGACAACGTCTCTACTGACGGGCCGGTTCCCAGGGCCCGTCAGTAAAATGCAACGTCATATGTTCCCATTTACACTGACGGGCCTCATCTGAGCCCGTCAGTGGATCTGTAATCTTCACTGACGGGCACTTAAATTGAGACCGTCAGTGGAGTTCACGCGTCATCTATGCCACCTCACGTTCATCTCCACTGACGGGTCGATTTTCCGCCCGTCAGTGGTTCTCCTCACGTTTATCTTTGCTGCCTTCTCCGCTGACGGGCTCTTTGGTGTCCGTCGGCGGTGTTACCCTGCAGCGACGGACCTTTTTGTGCCCGTCAGTGGAGGGGGTTCAGGAGAAGGTCAATCTGCAGTAGTGTAGTAATACATCGGGACAAACTATAAAAAAGGCAATGCATGTGTTAATTGCATAGATGATACCGCGAGCGTGTACCTGAAGAACTCACGCAAGACCGTGTACATGCGGCACCATAGGTTCCTACGAAGAGATCACCCATACCACAAGTTGAAGAAGCAATTCAACGGAAATACAGAGCGCGGTCCACCACCAAGGCCTTACCATGGGACAGAGGTGTATGAGATGGTTAAGGACATCAATGTTATGCTTGGAAAGGGACGTAAATTGACGACTCGTGAGAAGGCGCCCACCTGGAAGAAGAGATCCATATTCTGGAACTTACCTTATTGGAAGGATCTAGAAGTTCATCACTGCATCGATGTCATGCATGTTGAGAAAAATGTGTGTGACAATGTGATCGGTCTGTTACTTAACATTAAGAACAAAACAAAGGATGGAGTTCAAGGCATGACTGGACTTGGTCAATATGGGCATTTGACCTGAGTTGGCACTAGTAGTAACCAACAAAGGGTGGACTTACCTCCCCCTAGCTTGTTACACTCTATCAATGGTTGAGAGAGCCAAACTATGCAAGTTTTTGCATGGTGCCAAAGTTTCGTTTGGCTACCCTACGAACATAAAAAAGCTTGTTCGATGGAGGACTTGAAATTAATTGGCATGAAGTCTCGCGACTGTCATATTCTGATGATACGGATGCTGCCATCTGAAATATTATGCCGATCGAGGTCCGAGAAAATATTATGAGTTTATATTCATTCTTTAATAAGATCTCACAGAAGGTCATGGATCCTTCTGAACTTGATCAACTGCAAGAGGAGGTGGTGATCACTCTTTTGTCAGCTTGAGTATATTTTTCCACCGTCATTCTTTGATGTCATGGTCCATCTTATTGTTCACCTTGTGTACAAGATAAAGATGTACGGCCCGGTTTTTCTTCATAGCATGTATCCGTTCGAGCGGTACATGGGAATTCCCAAGGCTCATGTGAGGAATCGATATCGACCAGAGGGTAGCATTGTAGAAGGTTACACGGTTGAAGAAGTTATTGAGTTCTACGTGGACAACATGGCTAAAGCCAAGCCAATAGGTGTTCCTAAATCTCGCCACGAGGGAAGGCTTCAAGGCATCGGGACCATCGAAAGGAAAGCTATCGGCACCGATTAGGTTGGCCATGCGCAAGCCCATTTCATTGTACTGCAGCACATGACTTCGGTGTCCTCATATATCGGGGAGAACAAGGCCAAGCTAAGACAAGACTATCCAAAGGTGATGGATGCTTGGAGGACAAAAGAGCACAACAAAATGTTCAACCTGTGGTTCAAGCATCGACTGCGTCAGGGATTGTCAACTGATATGCTTACCTGGCTAGTAAAGGGACCAACATTCGCAGTTGCCACCTGGGAAGGACATGACATAAATGGATAGACATTTTACACAACAAAGCAGGACACGAAGAGCACAAAGCAAAACAGCGTCGTCTGTATAGATACATTCGATGCTGCTGGGAAGAGAAGCTCGTACTATGGGTCAATAGAGGATATCTGGGAGCTCGATTGTGGTCATTTTAAGATTACATTATTTCTATGTCATTGGGTTATGATGTCACCACTTTGACCTCGACCGCCTCGCATGCAAATAGGAACCATTCATGCTGGCCAACCAGGTTGTCCAAATCTTCTATCTTACCGACCTGTGAAATAAAAGGCGTCATGTGGTGATGCAAGGAAAAAGGAGAATAGTCAGAGTTGAGAATGATTTGTGTCCAATTGGAGACCGCATAAGGGTCAACGAAGAATTACCTGACGAGGCTGACTATGCATGCGACGATCATCATGAAGGGCTACTATTTAAAGGAAATATGCAAGTAAATGAGGAATGAAATGTGTATGTTATATATTAGTGCTGAATTGAGCTATTTTTGTAATATTAGTGATGACTTATGCCAGTTATATCATGAATTTGATGAAATATGCCATAATAATTGTGTCAAATCTATGATAACTAACCACTACAATTGAGTGCAAGCACTTGTGATTGATGAACATATTGGAGCATACTTGGACCTTGACCTTTGAGCCTCTCAGGAGCACAATCAGAGAACTAACCCCTACAATATTGAGTTTATTTGTAGTTATTGTTGTGAAAACTATGAAATATTTGATGTTTTGTGCACATGAAATCGATGTATGTATGTTTTGACTGCTGCCTCTTATTCAAATGCTATTGTTGTGAAAACTGTGACAATCTGTGAGATGTTCTGTGCACATGATCGAGTTCCTCTGTGATAAATATCTCAGATGGTTCCCACGATTAACCGCTTGTTATAAGGTGTATCCCAGACGGTTTTCCCATATAACCGTCTGCAATAACATAAATATCCCAGAAGGTTCTTCCTATAACTGCCTGCAATAACACAAATGTCCCAGACGGTTTTCCCTTGAACCGTGTGTGATAAATTAAACATCCCAGATGATAAATTAAACATCCCAGACAGTTTTCCCATTGAACCGTCTGGGATAAGGTGTATCCCAGACGGTTTTCCCCTATAACCGTCTAGGATATGCTCTACTCCATATACCGACCCACACGTGACCTCTCTCATTCATCGTCTCAAGCCCCTGAGCCCCTGAGTAGTACTGCCCTAACCGCTAGGTGCCACCTAGCCCTACCGCTGCCACCCCTAAGACCTATCGCCACCGACCCCAAGCCCTACGGCCGCCGCCGCCGCCCCCGAGGTCTACCGACGTGGAGGAGGACTGGCGACGCGCCGGAGCCCTGCCGACAAGGAGGAGGAGGACCGCCGCCCCTGAGCTCGACTCCACCGCCATCACCGCCACCGAGGTCAACTCCACCGGCACCGGCACCGCCACCGCCACCGGTTCAAATCTCTCTCTTTTGATAGTGCTAGTGCATTTTTTATTGTAATTACCTCTAATCTCACATGTTGTGCTCGGCTTTACTAATTTTTTGTAAGTTATCTTAGCATAAATGCAAAACATTTTGTGACGCAACAAAGTATGCTACAGAGTTTAACTCAAAACTTACTGTATCCTTTCTACAATGTAACTGTGATGAACAAATATGCTTGGAAAAAATAGTTGTTCATAGTTTTCTTTTATATTCTCGTCTCACTTGATAGTAGTGAACTAATAACAACACATGATCATGTGATGGCACAATTTTCAGCTTTCTCAAGAATAGAGTCTGCTTTTGATCTTATGACAAGCCAAGTACTAATAAAAGAAGACATGGCAAGCATTATGGAATTGTTACTCTAGTCTGAACTAGAGTTTAGTTTTTTGCTGAACCAATTGGTGCATGTAATTCACTTTGGTGTTAGATCTATGGATGTTAATATATCCACTATCATATTAATATATCCACTATCATATACCTAGCTAAGACAATCCTAGTGCATGTTTTATTGTCTCTCACTTCTTTTTTCTAAAGCATGAAAACAGGACAATGTAAAGAATTAGGTAGATATGTCTGGCAAGAATTCATCCCCGCCGCGTGGGTCGTCGCCACCTAACATGCCAGACTCTTACGCACCAACAAAATGCAAGGGCTGAAAGCAATCACATAAGTTGGATGGTAGATTTGTCGCCGCTGCAGTTGATGAGTACTTTGGAACCCCTATTCAACCCGAACAGACGATGAAGAAGTTTAAAACAATTTGTGGCATCATAGCGCGGGAGCGAGTTAACATCACTTTAACCTCATGGAAGCAACTCACTAAGGAGGAGCGTCAGGGAGTGGTGAATGAAATCCTGCTATCACTTGAAGTCTCCGACCATCTTCTAGCTGACGTGTGAAGAGCTGCAGGTCTAGCAACAGATAAGATGTGGAAGAATTTTAAGAGCTTCTTAGTAAAAGAGTATGTTGAAAAGGATAGAGAACCCTTTGAGAAGTATGGGTTCATTAATCCCGCAGACTGGGAGACCTTTGTGGAGGTGAAGAGGGCGGATGACTTCCACCGTAAGAGCAAAACAAACAAGGCCATTGTCGCAAAAAACATGCACCACCATCAACTTGGCATGTTGGGGTACGCAGCCAAAAGAAGCCAATGGGAAAGGGAGGATGAGGAGGCACAATTGGCGGGTTTTGAACCTCCTTTCTCCAATGTCGACAACCCCAGGGGCAAAGACTGGCTTCGGGCTAGGGCAAAGCCTGATTTTAAGGGCACGTTCTCCTTCCCTAATCTGGCTGACCACGAGGTGTACCAAAGAATGGTAAGAGAACTACCTCCCTCAAATTTTGTGATTATTATGCAACATGATAGTAAGAGATCTAACATGTAAGCCTCTTGTAGGAGTTGTTGAGTTTAGAATCTTCCCAAAGCTCCTTCGTAAGTGATAGGGAGAAAGATATACTCTCCCAGGCTTTGGGCAATGCTGAGCATCCAGGTTGTACGTAGGGCTATGGGTTGGAAGTCCCTTGGCGGAAAGCTTTCTCGAGCAACCCAGAGTCTCGGAAGGAGAGGAAACATGCAAAGTTGAACATGATGCTGAGCAGATGAAGGAAGCTATAACGAACTCACTGAAACCAGAGATGTCCCAAATGTTTGAACAGCTCAAGGCGCAGCAAATGGATGAAGGAACCCTAGGTAGCCCCGGTGGTCGATGGAGTAGTTGCGCATCCATTGATGTTGTTGACGATAGCAACGCCACAAACCCTGTCGATGAGATCCAGCATCTCACGTCCTGCAGGCTTTGTATGAAGCTAAAGAAATTGGATTTCACACTGGAGGTAGCTTATGGGATGGGTATCTGCCAGTGGAAGAAGATGTGGTCAACAATGTCCCGTTAACACCGGGATATGCAAAAGTCAGCGTGGACATGGTCTCCAATAGCCAGTACAACAACATCCCGCTTTCCCATATTGATCCTGATGCCGAGATAAAATACCTTGGACAAGCCATTGGGAAATTCATCTAGTGGCTTAAGAAAGACATTGTGATCGAGCAACAACGATCTGAGTCATCGTGTCCAGTTGGGATTGTGGCGATGTTTTCTTCACCGCTAAAGATATCTACCCAATCGGTGCTAGAACATCTAGCTAGTGAGCCCTAGCAAGAAAGCCAAGCTATGGTACCTCCTCCGGTTCGAGCTCCTTCGACACCTGAGCAACTGGCTATTGAGCCCTGCCACGAAAGCCGTGCTATGGTACAAGCGTGGACTGCAAAAAGTGTTCCAGCACGGACTACAAAAAAAGGGGCCAAGGGGAAAGTGAAGCAGACGTATGAGGACGTCCCTTTCATGGAGCTAGCTCGAAGGTTCACGATTGGACAACAATGTTATCCGATTAAGAACTTAGTTCGATTGGGGTTATTTGTCAGAGGTTGCATGCTCACTATAAGGAAAGATCTAATGCAATTCCGAGCTAATCATTTCAAGCATAACACGTCATTCTTCACAATAGACTACAAGACTTATTTGATCTCTTCAACCTCCAGGAATTGGACACCTCCCTGATGAGATGCTGGACATTGTAAGTGTTTACAACTTTTGTTTACGTTCCCGTTATACCCCTACATTCGTACATTCGGACATTGATTTCCTAGCCGGTTCCACAACACAACCGTCTGGGATATGTGAAAAACGCCCGGGATATGTGACAGATCCCAGACAGTTGTCCGGCAAAACTGCCAAGGATATGAGACAGATCTCAGGCGGTTGCTCGGATGAATCGTCTGGGATATGAGATAGATCTTAGGTGGTTGATTGGATGAACCATTTGAGATATTATATAGATCTCAGGAAATTATTTTGTCTAACCGTTTGAGATATGGGATTATCCTAGACGGTTGGTGAACCGGCTGGGATTGGGCCTCCACATCTCAGACCATTAATCCCAGTCGATCGTGTAAACCGTCTAGAATAATGTTTATAAATGGGTTGTGATGAGCCATCCTATAGTAGTGACGTGTGTGATCCTACGAGGAATACGGGAGACCATTGAATCTTTGAGAAAGGCGAGACTTTACTGGACACTTGTATCAATGGATTGCTCTAGTTGCCATAGAGGAATTTCTTGCTTCCTACTTAGTTCAAATTAATTTCACATCTACTAGATTTATGCTAGGTCAAACATTAATTAATTATTGGTAGTAAACTGTAATGTAAATGTAAGCCACATGAAGTTGCGACGGTCATCATTGGTAAATTGAACTTCAACCAAATAGCTTCTCACGCTGCTTTAGACATTTAAATCATTTTTTTACTCTAACGCAATGCTAAGGTGTCATAGGTTGAAGTCCAACGAGTTCTACAATCAAGATACGTACATAAGTGCCTCTTACACTTGTTTAAAATAAGGGACATGCATAAGTGCCACGCTCTTGTTGTTTGTTTCTCCTTTCTTTTAACTTTTGAGCAATGGGACATAATAAGGAACAAGTAACAAGAACAAGAAGTGTGATTACCATTGATGCATTTCCCTAATTACAAAATAGGGTGCTTGAATGGAAGGCCAACTTCAGTTTTTATAGTGTTTCCTGTTTACCTATAGGTTCGGAATAATTTACATGCACTTAGATAGGACTGTACGTTAATTGGTAAACAGACCATTTGGTGATAGATCAACACGATAAATGCACTAAACTGCATCTTAGTATTTAGGCGATCAACGCGAAAGGAAGGAGGCTCCCACCTGAATTTCATTTTCCTACGGACCTGATGTACATACAACACTTGGGTAATGGACTAATGGGTATGATACCGCTCTTGGCAAGCTGTGGTACCACGCAAAAATAAATTGCTAAAAATGAGAAGTGAGATAAAGGATAAAGAGGAGTAGGCGGGCTTGCCACGCTGAAGCAATTTGATGTGGCACCGTTTCGTCGTACGGGCCTCGTACATCAATTTTGCCCGGGGAGCATTTCTCTTCTTATTTTGTAGGAAAATAGACTTTAGAAACTTGTATTGCAAGGATAAAAAAGATTTCACTGATACTGTTGGAGTGCCCTGATATAGAATCACCATTTTTGTTTGGTTGCTTAATATACGAACCCATATGGTGAGGTCGGCGACATATCTCATCCCCTCCTAGTCTCCCTCTTCTTCTCCCCTTGGGCCTCTCTCCCTCTGGCTCCAGCAGCTCCGCCGGCTAGACAGGTGAGAGGGGGGGGTTCTCCCCTTCCTCTTTATTATGTATATTAGGTTGTTTCCTATCGTGGTTGTCACCGTCATTGGTTTCACTGTCTTGGCGTGCGGTCATCACCGTCGGTCGTGGTACTGCAGTAGGCGGCTACAGGGTGTGGTCTGCACCCTTCTCCTTGTCATCCTGCTCATCAATGTGATTCGATCCTAGCCCCAGTCTCCCTAAGGTTAGTTCTAATAAGGGTCAACTCCCATATTTAGGAGGGTGGCCACCATGTTTGTTGGTGGTAGTCTTCTGGGCTTGTCTGGAGGTCGGTATGGCCATGATTTTACTTCCTCCTTCATCGTCTCGCCCGCAAGGTGAGGCAGGTGAAGGCTATCAATCTGGACGCAGCCATCCCAAGTTTCCTCCATGTTTGCGTACGACCGTTGTGACTGATTTCAGGTGGTTGTGAGCCATGATTCTGATTCTCTCTCCTTCAGTTGGTACGCTCACTCGGAGAGGCTGCTCCGACCGAGGCCTTTTACTTGTCTGTCAGCATCCGCAGCCATCTCGGTTGTGGTTTGTTTTGCCTCAGTCCGCACATCAATTGTTCACCCATGCGAATCGTTCATGGAAAAGAGTACTATCTCAGAGTTGTGCTAGTGATGTTCAGGTTGTTTACCGAGGGTAAATGAAAGAGACATCGTCGCTGAACCATAGATGTAACATCACCAGGAATTATCGGTGGAGCTCGGTGAGCGATCTCCAAATCTGCAGCTCAACTTTCAACCTCCTGTGCACAGCTAGAGTGACTGATGGGAGAGCCGTTGATGGGGCATCAACTGTTGGTTTCTTAAGTCTAGATCACGACTGTGAGAACAAGCACACTCGAAATCAATTTAGAGCTAGATCCTCATATTGTCCCTCATCTTCTTCTTCTCTTATATTGCTTTTAATTTTTTGGTGATTACAATAGGCTGCCCTCAAACTCCTTATATACGTGAAAAAACCTCATACAAACTAACTAGAACTAGGAGTCCTAATCCTATTCTTATTCCTTCTCTTTTACTCCAACTAGGACATGAACAATACTACTAGCAGGACTTGGATAGCAAAGGCAGCAACATGATTAACTCCATCATTCACATCCTTAATCTCGTTGCTTCCTTCTCTTCACAGCTCACACTCCGATCTTCTCACGCATCTCCATGAACTTCGGCTTGGCTAGAGACTTGGTGAGAATGTCTGTGAGCTGGTTTTCTATTCGTACATGTTGTATGTCGATCATGCCCGTCTCCACACACTCTCTTATGTAATGGAAACGGGTATCAATGTGTTTGCTCCTCTCATGATAAACCGGATTCTTGCACAAGTATGTTGCGGATTGGTTGTCAATTTTCAGCATCACCTTCTTGACCTTCTTCTTCATTAAGTCGGCTAAGAGCCTTCCCAGCCAAACTGCTTGGCATGCCGCAATACTTGCTGCAATGTATTCAGCTTTGCATGATGAGAGAGCCACTACTCTTTGCTTCTGTGGGCACCAACTAATCAAGTTTTTGCCAAGGTAGAACACCATGGCTGAGGTGCTTTTCCTGTCGTCCACATCACTGCCATATCACTATCTGAGTAACCGTGCAACCCTTCGTTGGATCCTTTCATGTAGATGCACCCAAAGTCCAACATGCCTTTGATATAGTGCAACACTTGCTTCACAGCCGCCATATGTTTCATAGTAGGTTCTGCCATATATCTACTCATAGTTCCAACCGAGAAAGCTAAGTCAAGACGGGTATGGAGTAAATACCTCAAGCTGCCAATGATGTTGCGGTATAGCGTGGAATCCACTGGAGAATTGGTGCTCTTCTTGCTCAACTTGACTTGTGGATCTATTGGAATTTGTGTGGGCTTGCAATCCTTCATTCCACATTCCACACTTCTCCAAAAAAAATTCGGCGTAGGCTATTTGACACAAGGTGATGTGGCCCAGTTCTTGTGTTACTTCTATGCCAAGGTAGTAGCTGAGCAAGCCCAAGTCACTCATGCTAAATAGCTCATTCATCTGATCCTTAAACATGGTGATTTCTTTGACACTGCTGCCGGTGATGATTAAATCATCAACATAGACGCTGACAAGTAGATTAACTCCCCAGTAGCTTCTCTTGTACACAGCATGTTCAAGTGGACATTGCTCAAAACCAAGCATGACAAGGGATCGATCAAGCTTTGCGTACCATACCTTGGGTGCTTCCCGTAGATTGTAGAGCGCCTTGTGAAGTCTCAAGAATTTTCCTTCCTCGCCTTTCTTCTCATAGCCCAGAGGTTGTGCTACGTAGACTTTTTACTAAATAACCGTTGAGGAATGTTGTCTTCACATCCATGTGATGCACTTCCCATCATCCCTGTGCGGCCAACGCGATCAAAAATCTTACGGTCTCGAGGCAAGCCACCAAAGCAAACACCTCCTCAAAATCGATTCCTTGTCGCTACACGTATCCTTTTGCCACCAACTGCGCCTTGTGCTTAATGATCATCCTGCCGATGTCCTTCGTTAACTTGAACACCCACTTCAAGCCAATGGGTTTGTGAGTTGGTGGTAATGTGACAAGAGTCCATGTCTTGTTATTCTTAATCAAAGCGATCTCGTCTTCCATGGCTTGCTTCCACCGTGGATTAGTACTTGCTTCTTGAAAGCTTGTTGGTTCTTCAGCTCCGAGTGGGAACAGCCTCGAGTATTCTTCGTCAATTGGAGAAGTGGCGTCGTAAATTTCATTGAGATTCCATAGGCCTCGTGGGCCTATGAAGACTGATGATGCACTTCCAGTGGGTGTGTTTGCCGGGCTCGGTGTTGCGGGTGTAGCTAGAGGAGTTGCTGCTGCCTCGCGCTCATGGAGGGCCGGTGCTGGAGACCTTATCTCCTACTCGGCTACTTCATTGGCCTCATGAACACCAGCAGGTGCAGGAGCTACGCCATTAGGTGGATGAGCAGGAGTGGCGTCACCTTGGACATCAATACCTGCAGCATGAACAACGGGGTAATGGACTATAAAACCTTCACTAAGCTGTTGTGCATCTGTTGTGGGACTACTACTCTAGTCCCAAGCCTTCTCCTCATCGAAAACAACATCACAAGTCACCACAACTCACTTTGTCATTGGATTGAACATATGATGGCCCTTCGTCTTTGCGTCGTAGCTGATGTGAACCATTTTCTTGCTGCAATCAATGATCTTGGAGAGATGTGGCGTCACAATCTTCATGTGTGCAATGCACCCAAAGATGCAGAGGTGACCCACACTAGGCTTGCGGCCGTAGTAGGCTTCGTCGGGAGTTTTGCTGATTACGCTCTTCGTCGGTACTCTGTTGAGGAGGTAGACTGCAGTAGACACCGCCTCTCCCCAAAACGCACAAGGAAGTCATTTGCTCTTCAACAACCTCCTCGCCATTCCGACCACCATTTGGCTCCTCCGCTTGACCATTCCATTCTGTTGTGGAGAGTAGAGACGTGAGGTAATGTCTAACTCCCAAGTGCTCGCAATAGTATGTGAACTTGTTTGAGGTGAACTCACCGCTGTGGTTCGTACAAAATGGCTTTAGTCTTAGTTCCTTCTCCATCTCAGCTGTAGCCTTAATCTTCTTGAAAGTCTCAAATGCTTCGTCTTTGCCTTTGATCAGGGCAAGCCACATGTATCGAGAGTAGTCATCGACTAATAGCAGGAAGTAACAATTTCTATTGTGTGTGGCAGGGGTGATTGGTCCACACAAGTCACCATGCCACAACTTAAGAGTGGATTCCACTTAGTACTTTGCTTTTGACGGGAAATGATTTCAGTGTTGCTTGCCAACCAACCAACCATCGCAGATGCGCTCCACATGATCTATCAATGGCATGCCATTACCATCTTCTTGTGAGCCAAGTCCTTCAGGGCATGGAAGTTCAGATGCCCGTACCTAGCATGCCATCGCCATGCATCTTCATTGACTCGTGCTAGGAGACACTCCAGGCCATCGCCATGCATCTTCATTGCCTCGTGCTAGGAGACACTCAGGGAGGGTTGGCTTGATGTTCAAAACATAGAGACGGTTCCTTGATCTTTTCACCCTGGCCAGTGCCTTGTGAGTTCTGTCCAAGATTTTCATCACACCTTCTTCGATCATAGTCTTGCAACCATTCTCATCAAGCTGACTGAGACTAATGATATTGCTTCTTAGTCTCAGGATGAAGTAGACATTGGTGAGTATGCGATGTCCTCCCATGAGGCACTCAAGCAAGACGGAGCCCCTTCCTTTTATCTCCACAGCTGAGCCATCTCTAAACTTGACGGATCCCATTACGGTCGTGTCAAGCTCCGCAAACTTCTCCATGCAGCCAGTCATGTGATTACTTGCACTGGTATCAAGATATCAAGCCTTTAGTTGTGTACCGCTAAGCTTCGATATGACCTTGGCTTCGTGTAGAAACACCTTCTGAGTAGGTTCCCTCGTCATCCCATGTACTATCGCTGTTGCAGCAGCCGGACTGGTTGTTGTGTAGATGCCTTCGACAAACTCATAGACTTCAGCGAGGAGAAACATGGGCTCATCATCATCCTTCTTCACTAAGTTTTCTCTTTCTCTTCTGTTCGGCTTCTTACAATCTTTGGCGAAGTGACCGTATTCATTGCAATTGAAGCACTTAACCTTGGATTTGTCATAGTCACATGGCCTTCTTTCATCGGAGAACTTCTCGTTGTCGTCACGTCCATCACCGCATCCTCCACCTTGAGAGCGGCCAGGGCCACGGCCTCTGTCGTTGTGGCCGCTTCTCTTGGAGCTACTACTTCCCTCTCTTCTTGCTCTAGCAACGTGAGAATCTAGCTCGGCTCTGGTGAACATCAGCTTCTCACCGTCTTCATTTGGTTTGCGATGTGTCTTGCTATTTTCTTCAAAGGTTCTTAGCCTCCCGATAGCTTCGGACACTGTCATCTTTGAGACATCTCCAAATTGTTTGATCATGCCAATGATGTCAGTGAACTTCGCCGTGACCGATCTGAACAACTTTTCGATGACCTCAATTTCGCTGATTTTTCCACCAAATGATCAGAGCTCGCCCACTAGGTTCGTGAGCTTCTTGGAGTACTCGCTAGTCAACTCGAAGTCCTCCATCTCCATCTTGTTGAGTTGTCACTTCAGCACATGGGCCCTTGCCCGTTTCACCTTGTCCTCGCCGACCTCCATCTCTCGGAGAGCTTCCCAAGCCTCCTTCGCTGTTTCAAACTCGGCTAAGGTCATTAGGACCGAGTCTGGGACAGCTTGCACGATGATGACCATTGCGACTTGGTTTTTCTCCATGTCAACATCTTCTTTGTCACCTTCTATCACCGACCAAACAACCAAAGAGCGGAGAATCAACTTCATGTTCGTAGCCCATATGTCGTAATTTGATTCGCTCAACATAGGGTATTGGATCAGTATAGCCTTTGATAATGACATCTTCTTACTACCAGAGTTCTCACCGCCGGAGCTTTCCTTCTTGCCGGTGGAGTCGTTGAAAGGATCGCAAGAGCTGACTAGAGGGAGGGTGAATAGGAGGCTAGCCAAATTCAAAGAACAACCTTGTTTTATCAAGCATAAGCCTTTACACGTAAAGAGGTTTAGCTAACTGTGAAACAGACAGACTACTCAGGTAGCAAATGACATAAAGATTAACACATAGCTGTCACACAGGTAGCTAACACAGGTATACTAAAACCCTAAGCAGACAGATATAAAAGATGACTGTGAAATAGGTAACTAGCACAGATCAGAGATAAGCTATAGAACAACTGTGACAGAGCTAGATAACACAGGTGAAAACATCTATCACAGCACTAACAAACAGCAACATGTATCACAGCACTAACAAACAACACAATCAAGCAAGCAGGTAATCAAATAGTAAGTGCTGAAAGTAAACACACAGAGAGAGACACAGAGGATTTTTCACCGAAGTTCCCACTCCTTGTAGAGTGGTACGTCTCCGTTGGAGAAACTACTCCGAAGAGATAGCGGCACTTGTGGTGCCTTTTTCTCTGTGTACCTGAAACTTCAGGCCACTCCTTTGCTTGTGGAAGTCCTTTTGCTTGGCAGCGGATAGACTTCAGATCACCCTCACAAACTGTCGACGAAACGAGTCTCGGACAGTAAACTTTGGGCACCCCCGGTTGAAAGTCCGAGGTGCAAAGGGGGCGGCTTAGGGGAACGACGCCGAGCGACCACTCGAACTCCCCCAGTACCCCACCCATTGGTCAATATATGGGAATCGAGATGGACAAAAGAACCGGAATTTGGTGAATGGAATCCCCCTATATAGGGTGGCAATTCGCCCTTATATAGGCAAGACCGACCCGTTAGTGAATATACATTTGTGCCCTAGGGCAGGTTACAACCTTGTGTCACCGTACATTGGGCGAATCTGTACTCTCATCCTCGCCACTACCTACTATATGCGCCAGTATATCCTTGATGCGCCTCGCCGGTACGGATCACCGCTGCGCCTGCCTCCTTCCTGACACGTGTGGCGGAGGATGACCCCGGGTCTCGACCCCTGGACGAGGTGCTGCTCTCTACCTCAGCCCGGGTGCGGATCACCCCAGCCTCATCCTGGAGTGGGGCCGGCCTCGGCCTTGCCCGGGAGCCGGCGATGTGCCTCGTCCTGGCCGAGACACTTCAGCCTCGACCTCACCGGATTGTCCCGGCCTTGCCGACAAACCTCGCTGGAGCACCGCCTCGTCCTTGCCTAGGGGTTCTTGGGGACCTGCGAGGAAGTTTTGAAAAGGCTAGGTGTAAAGACGGAAAGATAAAAACAAGGGGTACCTCGTCCTGGGCGACCGGGTCGGACTCCCCAACAGTAGCCCCTTGCAGGCGCGATCGGCGAGAGAGACGATGTCGCTCGTGACTGCATCATTCCTTCGTGCGGGAGGACGGGGAGTCCAGGACGAGGAGCCGTCGGTTACCCTCCGGACGTTCCGCTTCTGAACCTTCTACAGCCGGTCATACCGCCTCCGAACTCGGATCGTAATCGCCGGGTCCACCGGCTACGCGCCCGCCCGTTACGCCACCTCAAATCTCGGACCTCCCCGGGCCTATAAATACCCCCTGACCCCTTTTCAACGCACGC
>JAGXJF010004991.1:0-114604 GCA_019208055.1 Stipa capillata
AAGACCCCTTAACGTGTCTGCAGGTGACAGGGGAAGCCACTGAGCCCCCCACCTAACCAGACCTAAGGCCTGGTCGACTAAGCTCCACGAGTAAAAGAAGAAGAGAAGATGCGAATATGACTAGGCCAACTGAACCCGCTTACTTATCCGCATCCCCGACTACTTTGAACAGAAGGCGTCATGGATAGAGTGTAATGTTGTCACCAACAGGGCAAACCTGGAACTTACTAACTAGCGTCCAATATCCCCGCGACAAGGGAACGCGAGTTGCTGCTATGGCCATGATAGACTGTACGAAGACCCATCATCGCGTTTACTGATGACGAGGAGTGAATGAGACCTCCATCCGACTAAACCTAAGGCCTAGTCGATCACAGTCAACGGCATACAGCACAACTCGTAAGCCTAAGTCAAGGAAAGTGGATGCAAAGTTCGACTAAGTCTACGAGAACCCTCACGTCCGACAAACATTCGCAGAGCAATAGAGTTCAGGTTTTCAAAAAACAAAAACACACTGATTAAAGCACAGTTACTAATCACAGTGTATTACAAAGTTATCTAGGCAGACTAGGTGCCTGGACACGGTCCGCAAAAGCATCAGCCACACCCTGTACAGCATCAAGGAGCCCCTCTTCCTCGCCAGCCGGTAGATCGGCTTCAAGGGCCTCCAGGGACAGCTCCGGGTACTGGCACTTCAGAAGAGCCAGTGCCATGGCCAGAACGTCCCAAACACCTTGCTGCAGCTGCTCGAAAAGGAGCTTCTCGACGATAGGCTTCAGGCGAGAGACTGACGCGCCAGCTCCACCACCTGGATAGCACACGGAGGGCTAGGGAAAATGGCGACTCCGACCTCTGTGAGTGCCAGCTCGAGCGTGCAAAGGGCATGCTCGAGGTCCTCCTCTAGCTTCCCCGCATAGGCTTAACTCTGGTTTAGAGAAGACTCAGCCTCGGAGAGGCAGGCCTTCACGACCTGGAGTTCGGCCTCGCTCTCCGCCCGCCTCTTCTCGGACTCCTCGAGGTGTTTTTTCAGCTCCTCGAGCTCGCCTCACAACGGGATAACCTGAGAAAGGGCGCGCTGTCAAAACAACAAGGTTAGTACCGAGTACATTGACATTTTGGTTACTAGCTCTTTGGATTACCTGTAGTAGGGAGCAAGCATCATCGTCCTCGGGCACCGATGGCTCCGACATTGGGCGTTTGGTCTTCTCAACCAGGGGCTGCACCTGGCCCGCCAGGGAAGTCTCCTTACCCACAGTAGCCCTGGTAGTAGCTCCGGTCGGACGGATGGACAACCTAGTCGGAGAAGGAGGTGTATTAGCATCCTCAAGGAAAAGAGATCATAACAGAAGACTGAAGGAAAGACTTACCATTGGCGTTTCGCCGCGGGTAAGGACTCTTTCGTCGGAACCTCTAAACTCCACTTCTCGGTAGAGACCAGCGGTGGCTTCCCCTTTGTCGGCGCATCCTCCTCCGCGCGGGTAGTCGTGGAGGAAGGTGTCGGCTCCTCCGGGTGAGAGTCGCTCATGTCCTGCTTTCCGACAAGCTCATGCCCGTAGAACTGGAGCACTAGGAGGAAGAAGTGAGAAGGTGGGAATTGGAATCTGCACCTGAAGAAATCCGTAAAGACGACGGTCCAATTCGTGTCTGGACTCGAGACTGTCTCCTTCGCAGCCCCCTGGTAAGATATGAATACCTCTGGGAGGATGACCTCCTCTGCCACGAGCTTCTTGAGGGCGGCGGAGTCCATCACCGAGGGCTCAAACTCGGGGATGACGATGATCGGTTCTCCCGAAGGATCCTCCGCTGATTTCTTGGTCTCGGGGGACTTCTTCGCTGCGCTTTTCTTTCCCATTGTCGCTGAGGGTGGTCGGCGACGGTGAAGCAAGGATTAGAGACAGGGGCGCAAAGAAGAAGATGGGGATGCTAGGAGACAGAGAGCAATGCGGGCAAAACCCCAACCAACTCTCGGTCTCTTAAGAGATTCAATTTTCGCCTGACCGGAGCACGGTTAACGGCACGATCCGTTCCATCGCATTAAATGTGGGCAGTTGCTTTCCCCGCATGCGAGACGGCGTGCGCAGGAAAACGAGGGTCTGTGTAACACCCTAATTTTCTGAAAACTAAAATTTAGGGATAACAAAAACTTTTTGATAATAATGCTGATCTAGGATACACCAAATTAAAAACATTTATTTCAAATCATGCTTCTATTGAAACCCTAAAGTGAGTCAACCAAAAACCTTTCCCTCTGTTCTTATTCTGTTGGCCTCCGCCCTGTTGAAACTCCATCCGGCAAACTTTTCCAAACCAGGCATTCCAGTGTCTCCATGCGGGACCATTCGTCCTGGCGACCCCGCCACGACAGCCATGGCAGCCGTTGCCGCTGCCGCGCTCTTGCCACGGCAACTGCCGTTGCCCCTTTCCTCTGCCGCGGCAAGGCCCCTGCCACCGCCGTTGCTACTTTTCCCTGCCGCAGCAAGCCATCCTTGCCGCGACAAGCCCTTGCCACGCCACTAGTTCCCTGCCACGGCATCCCACAGCAACTACCGTCGCTATCGTGCCTCCGCCACGGCAACTCCTTCCCTGCCACGGCAATGTCGCGCCGTTGCTCCTTTCCGCCGCGACAACCGATCTCTACCGCGACAAGTCCTTTCCCCTACCGCGACAGTACCGCGGCAATAGTTTCTCTGCCGCGACAGCCATTCTCCCTACCACGAACATACTTTCGGCATTCCTCCCCTCAATCTAATCAGTGCCACCCTCCGGAACCCCGGTGCCACGCCCCGATTCCCATCTACCGATTTAATCCCGAACCCCCTCTCGAAACCCTAATTCCCTCCTCTCTGATTCGGCAAAAGGGGCAAAACCCTAACACATTATACGAGCCGTATACGCCACTGTATCGACGGTACCTCACCACCAACACGCCCTAAGCTGTCAAAGAGGACTCATCTCGAGTTCCGTGTTCCTGCCCCACCTTGCCGCGCCCCAAAACCCTAGATCCGAGCCCCGACTCCTTTCCTTCCAACCTTGTTTTAATATCGTTGTCACTTCATATACACAAAAATGTCCAAGTGTATGTATGCACATACACTCCAAGGACCGCGTCAAAACCTTCCGACGGAAGTGAGTTCCAAAACCCTATTTCGTCGTCGAACCTACTACAATCCTCTGTATAAAAGTACCCTTAAATTTTACCAAGTGTATATGGACACATGCACCCTGAGAACCCTAATATATAATTGCATGTGCCATGCGACTCCCTGCCACCTTTTCTCTCTCCTGGCATATATACAAGTATATACATCTCTACTCCACTCATGCCTGCACCGCACTGGCACTAACACCTACCCAAAATCAGTGCCTATTTTCACTATGTACACTGCCATTTTTCTTTGCTCAGTGCTAGCCATTACCTTTCTTCTATTCACACCAGCTGGCACTGCAGTTATTCCAAGCTAAATCTCCCAGCTATTTCCCCCTGAACACGCAGCGTTTCTAGTACAAGATCGGTGCCCAATTTTTACTACATATACAGCACACCCTAACCACCCATGCTTCTTCTTCAATGCACTGCCCCAAATTCTTTCTTACAGCTCGCTAATTTTTTTTTGCTACGGTTGCACTCGCCATCAAAGCTAATAGTAGTCAGCGCCTACCAGCCTCTGTACTCCTACAGCTCCAATCAGCTACCGCTTCCCTTCATTAACTCCTCACCTGAGCAGTCAACTCTTCCTGTCTCCTCCTTGCTGCTCCAACTGAGCTCCACGCCACCCCTTGGCTTCAATGCTTGGCTACTGATCAGCTACAACCATCCATACCTACCTCGTGCCACCGTGACAACAGCTGTGAACTCATTAACACTCCATTAACTCCAAGCGAAGCTGAGCTGCTCTGGAGCTTCCTCACTCCTCTACTTCTTCATCCGAGATGCCCAGCATCAATCCCAAGTGACTCCAGTATACAAACCGAGCTACTTCTCCTCAGTCTACCCGAACTCCCCAGGCCGAGCTCAACATCCAAATCTCCCCAAACTCCCACCTGCGAGCTCCCTCCCTCTCCAGAGCTCACCGAGCTGCTCACCTCCCCTGGTTTTCACTTCACGGCCAGCTCGCCCAACCTTCTCTACCCGAGCTTCTCGAGCAGCAGCCCGAGCCCATTTCCCCATCTCCGGTGGAGCTCTGCTGCCCCTTCAACCCCACCCATCTGCAGCGCCGCCCTGCGCCTCCACCCGAGCCAAGCGCCACCGCCGAGCTCGCCCCGGCGCCACCGCACCCCCATGCCGCCGGCTTGATCCCGATCCCCCGCCGCGGTCCTGCCTTGCACCAGCAGCACAAGCCGCCGACCGCCATCACCGCCCCTAAGCACCGGCGCCGCCGCTAGTCCCTCCAGATCCGCCGCAGAGCACGTCGCCGCCGGCCAAGAGCTCCTCACCACCGTTCCACCTCCTTCCCCAGCAGTCGCCGGCGAGCCGTCCCGCCGTCCGGTCCTCTCCTCCAATCCCCGAGCTCGAGCCCTTCCAATCTGGCCGCCGCGCCCTATACCTCTGCCTGCCGCCTCTACCGCCCCGTCGGGAAGACCGGCCCGAGCCCTTGCTGCCGCCCCGGTCTGCCCTGTGGAGACCCCTCCGCCACCCCCAAGCTCTCCAGCGCCGCCGCAGTTCCCGCGCCGCCGGCGAGCTCACCAGACCGACGCCGCCACCTGCTGGACCTCCGGCCGGCCACTCCCCCTTGCCGCCCTTCTCTTCCCTACTCTGTGCTGAGCAACGCAACAACCAAGACACGGTGAGCACGGCAGGAAACCGCAGCCCATAGCTCCTCTGTTCTTTTGCTTCCCTATTCAATGAGCTGGCTCCAGTGACTCCTCTAGCTAATACACGCACATCCCTAAGTGAAGTTTCGAAATCGTTTAACTCTCAAACCCCGACATTTCTCACTCATATATGTTCTGTAACGTTGGTCCAAAGTAGCTCTTTTAATTCAGAAGATGTTCTCACTAATATTTTACACTCCCCGGTCCCGAGTATGTCTTGAAATCTAATTGATTCCTTTGAAAAGTGATGAAACAGGTGACTGAGGCATATGTCCAAAAAAAAACCCTAAATTAGGAATTTTAATGTCAACACGTGTGCTCCCGAGGAGATTTATTAAGAGTATTCAAATCCTTGAAATATTTTGATTCCCAGAGATTAAATAAAACTCCAAGCTCTTGTGGGTTTATAAACAATAAGCGAAGGAGAAACCCTAAAATGCTCAAGTTCAGTAAAACGGATGACCTTCATTATATACGTCTAAAACTCACTAGAGCTATTAGGTTATCGCATGTGATGTATGTGGGCGTCCCGGAACAGCACCAAGGTAAGGGTTTTGGAAAAGCTATTAAATGCAACTCATCTCTTGGATGCATGAAATCATAAACATGTATACACGTAGGCCATTTAATCTCACCTTGATGGTTTCCATGTATGGCTTTCTAAAATCTGTTAAAAATGTATAAAGTCCTCTGGACCTAATTAACATAAAGAAGCTAAAAACAGTTAAATGATAATAAGCTCCTAAATCACATGAACCGTAACTCCCCGATATACATCAAACCCTAAATTCATGCAAAATTAACCCCTTCTCACCATCGCAGGTGTCCTAAAAATAACCTAAAGAAACTAGGACCCACGTTTTAGGTTTTCATGTGTGAATGCTGGACCTTATTGGGTTTTATTTCGCGCCGTTATTTATTCGATGTTTTCCGACGTGTAGACACCGACGTTAGGAAATATCCCGCGAGGAATTTCGGACAATTGACGAATCGGAGTCGAGACCGGGACTCGGCCAATTCTGCCAGGCAAGCATCCCCCCTTGATCATGCCGGATCCTATATTTATGAACGTTATTATTTTCGTTTGCAAATCCTGCATGCTATATTTTAATATCACGTTATTTTATTAGTATTAGTTATTCTTAGTAGCTGCACTAAGTTTAGGACCGAACTCCCTATCCTTGAAGCCCTAGGAATATTAGTCGACTATTTTCGAGTCGACAAAAATATTAGGATTTATAGGCTGTAAGCCTCGCTTAGCCCTGCTATAGATACATCAAGTTTTGAACAAAACTTTGAAAACCCTATTTTGATACAAGAAATAAAACCCTCGGATACACTGGGATATCCGGGGTGACATTTGAAAGAAGGGTCTGGCGAGACCCTAAACAAAAATCGGAGATGTTTTGGATCCGGGCAAGAATGTTAGGAGCAGCCGGAGGCTGTAGAGGAATTGATAATGGCACATCGTCGAGGACGATCGTGAGTTGAGGGATGGAGTCTTGTTCGGATCAGTTAAGGACCGAGCCTAAGTGCCGCTAAACCAGTTCCACCACCGTGCGACCACATGTCCTTTATGGGAAGGACTTGACTTGGTACCCTGGCAAGTATTAGGGTTTGGACCCGTAGGAAGTTAGGAGTCGTGGCTAGGTGCTTGAAAGTCCTAGAGATCCACTGCCGCGTAGCGTTTGGGTGTTGATCGACACAAAGGTGGAGAGTCCCAATTTGGTGTCCGGAATTTGGTGTCCGGGGCACGCAAACTTGGGTATTCACCTAGCGGGTCCAACTCTAGTATGGAAGCGGGCGACGGTCTCGTTGTAATAACCCTGTCTGTATACGGTGCACAGTATACCCAGGGTGACCTACATCGTGTGGGTAAAGCCGTACAACCTCTGCAGAGTGTTAAAAACTATTCGAATAGCCGCGTCCTCGGTCATGGACATGAACTGGCAAGGCCACACGCTGGTTAGACCAGGTTTTGTTTGCGAAAGATGGGAAAATGGATTAAGGACGTGGGCACGATGTGCCCACAGTGTGCAATTTACGCTACAGGCTGGTAGCAAGGAATTGCAGGAGGAAAGGCTAGCCGTACTGTCCGGAGCAGTATGGGTTGAGCCGGGAATCAAACGGAAGCTAGCCATGTTGTCGGGATAACAGAGGCTGAGCACCGTTCTAAGGACGCTAGCTGCACTATTCGGGAACGTGCAGGCTGAGCAGTGAATCGAGACGCTAGTCATGCTGCACGGGGTAGTATGGACTGGGCGGTCTCGACAGTGGATGAGCAAAACTCTTTAATTTTACAAATGAGCTTTACAAAGCCGCTTTCGAATCTATTATATCTGTATTTACATAAGAGCTTACTTTTCCGCACAACTATTAAACTAGATTAGAGCTAATTACATTGCTATCCCCTGCATGAAATATCGCCGTATATTCTCCCCGGTGGGAATAGCTTGCGAGTACATTCAATGTACTCACCTGGCTTGTTGATTTGGCCAGTCGAAGAAGACGACAATTCCGAAGAAGCAATTGCGACCGCGAAAGCTAGGGCGTAACCCCCAGTCAGTTGCCTGTCGGGTATGGCATACTGATGGGCCACCTTTCCGCTGGATTTTCCGCTGCAAGTTTATAGCCGTTGGGCTACAGGTATCAGATTATCGACCTTAACGGTCTATTTAATTGTTTACGCATGTATGTCAATGATATACAGGTTAACTCGTGTGTATCGGCTACTGATCCAGGGACCGATACAGAAATCACGAGGGAGCTCCCGGCTTAAAAACCGGGGGCGCCACAGTCTGGCAAACCCACGACCCTGACGAGCGCGTTACATTTTGGCTAACGTCAGCTGAACAGTAGTGCAGAAAAAGGAAAGATTCCTCATCGCGTTACGTTTTGGCTAACGTCAGCTGAACAGAAGCGCAGAAAAAGGAAAGATTCCTCATCACCATGCGAAAATTCCGCCACGACAGTTCGGTTTCCCAGAAATCTACCAGGCGAACACGTGTCCGTGATCGACGGATCAGATTAAATCAAAGATGCTTCTCAGGCAAGCTAGCCCAGAAAATGCCTTGGACTACTTGGAGGTTTATCCCGACAAGGATGTCGTGACTACCCGGTAGAGATAGTGCCTACTCGGGGATGTTGTCAACAAAGTACTCGATTTCGCTTACTTGAAGTTGCTTCCTGAAAAGGGTAGATTTCCTACAGAATAGTCATGACCTCACTTCACGTACTGATGGGGGGCTTGATGATGAATAGTATAGTATCCCGTATATGATGAGGTATTCATATATGATTTCCTGGACTATTGGAATAAGAATACGTATCCAGTAAGGATCCCCAGGAGATAAGGTAACCCCCCGTAAGGAGGAATGACACCCCTTAAACTAGGAAGTCAATCCCGACGTTTAAGGAAGCCAGAGTTCTACTCGGGCATAAGTCCATATCTGGTACGATTCGGGGAGCCCCCTATAAAAGGA
This sequence comes from Stipa capillata, assembly GCA_019208055.1. NCBI lineage: Eukaryota > Viridiplantae > Streptophyta > Magnoliopsida > Poales > Poaceae > Stipa > Stipa capillata. The sequence continues at coordinate 8,295 of JAGXJF010004991.1, forward strand.
TCAGCAATCCCATAGGGGAGGACAAGTCTTTAAAGTCCCAAGAGGTCAAGTTAGATCCAAGAAGCCTGAAGCCTAAAACCATCCGAAAGCCCCAGCTATTCCCACGAGAAGACCCACTGCCTCGAAGGAGTCGAGCCCCGCGGAACTAGTCGGAGTAGCCTCCGATTAGGTCTAGAATAGCCACTAACATACATATCCTTTGTAAGATATTCTCTGATCAATATATACGAACATGATGTAGGCTTGTTATCTTGAGGGAGGCCCGAACCTGTATAAAAAGGGTATTTCCTTGTCGTCAGATCGCTTGGCCTTGTGCCCTAGGGGTCCCTACCCAACAACAAGTATCTCTGTCTCACGACTACCGTAAGATCGGCGGTTCACCAATCGTCGATAAGTGCTTTAGCTGAGCATCACCAACAATAATGCCATCATCTTGTTCCGACTAAAAAATACATTGTTTGTTGTGCTTCCCATTTGCGACCATATGAAAGTAATGTGTATTGTTATCCCCCCTCTAAAACATGCTTGACTTTGGCACGCGATACCATTTCGTCTCCTCCTTCTGTAACAGCTTGGCCAAAGCATCAGTCACTTGCCGTTTAGCTGCCAGTCCGAACGAAGTGAGCTGTGCATGTTCTGCTCTAGTGTCGAACTCAATCAACAAAGTAGTAATCTTCTTTTCTCTTTTTATAGATGTCACTGTTGTTCTGAGCCCATCCCCGCAAAAATTGTCTAAGATTTCGTATCTTATGTTGCCATTTTTCCATAGGCATCCGATCCTTCGACTGATTGCACCACTCAATTGCAACCTAATCGTGAAAACATCTCGAGCCAACCACCCTAATTCGAGTTTGGAGAGTGGTTGGTTGTCATGACATGCGGTAGCCCCGAAATCCAACAACAGTGGCATGTGATCCAAGAGTACTCGTTGCAGAGTGCGTACAGTTACCAGGAGAAATTATGTTCCCAATCAGTACTCATAAGCATCATGTCCAACTTCTCAAAAGTCAGATTATCTGAAGAGTAAGCCCATCTGAACTACCAAGCCGAAAGAGCTATCTCCCTCAAATCTAGACTATCAATAACAGCATTAAAAAAAGCACCATTGAGCTAGTAAAAACTTTTTGGCAAATTATACGGAGGGCCATGGTCCCCGCGCTGGATCTGCCCATGATCCATAGCTACATTGTTGTCTACTGTGGGTTCTTATAGCAGATGAGACGGTGGTGCCCAGGTTTTCCAAGTCGCGATTGAGTCTAAGGACGTGTTTGGTTCGAGAGAAGTAACGCAAACGCAAACGCAATGAAATTACACTATTACTGTAAACGGCATGGGCAAAAATCGAAACTTGTTTGGTTACTAAGGAATGTAACGTTAATCAATCAATATTATGGTTTGGTTTGTGTCAATTCACGGATAGGATGCAACAACGTAAAGGACTCTTCAAATCACTGATTCAAAAGAAATTCAAATCATCAAATCATGAATCATCAGATTATAATGTTTGTTGAGGATTATTAAATCGCTCCAATGATTACAAGTGGTGGATTATAAAGCGTTCATCACAAAAATCAAATTAAATGAACACCATCATCCAGTAGCACATTTACAAAGGAAATCAAACACTCGCAGAAACAATCCATGTATATTCTTATCAAGAAGAACCGGCAAATTCATCATTCTAATTAAAATGTGGTAAATTCAAACAAGAACACGAGAAGAGTACACAAAGCAGAGCTCAAGATTTCACAAGTGCTTCTAAAAATTAGAGGGGGATGGGTTAGGATTAGGTAGGGAGATTCGAAGAGTGAGGCGAATAGAGAGAGAAGAGAAACTTATGACTTGTCGACGCTCACGCCGGAGCTGTAGGAGGAGACAGAGACCACCTCGCCCCTCTCCTGGTCGACGGCCGCCGGGAGAACTCGAGGAGGGCTGAGGGCTGACGAGATCCACCCGCTGCTGCTGCTCGCCAGGAGAACTCCGGTGGTGGAGATCCGCCAACTGCTGCTACTACTCGCTGGGAGAACTCGGGTGGTGGAGATCTGCCCGCTACTACTGCTGCTCGCCGGGAGAACTCGGCTAGTGGAGATCCGCTCGCTGCTGCTCGTCGAAGGAGGGGCGAGGTCCGAGGATAGCGCGAGCTCCGGCTCTGCTGCTTGCCGAGGAGGTGGCGGCGGAGCAGATTAGGGGAGGAGGGATTTGGACGAGGGGATCGGTCGATCGGGGAGAGACGAGATAGGAATGTGATACCGGTAGGGCACGGGCGTAATGGGCCGTGAATTGGGCCGTATCTGATTACGTGGTAACTGATTACAAGCCCATGTAAACCAAACAATTGTAACGTTTTTGGATCCCGGTGCAATCCGATAACAGGCCGAAATTGACGAACCAAAGCCTGAGCTTGATAAGCCAGGAGAAATGCCAGCGTCAGGATCATGCTGATCCATCCCACGCAGTGAATTGAAGCCAGATTCTATACTCTTTCAGTATAAACACCTACTGGTACATACATAACAAATGAAACGTACAAGCACACCACTCTTCTTCACATATCTAAAATATTCAAGTTCATAAACAAAATATTATATTCATGATTCTTTTTGTTCATACACAAAAATCATAAGTAAATAGTGCATAAAAGTATACTCTCTTCTCTCTCATAATCAAGAACATATCATTAAAATCAAAAAAATATAAGGATATAAACACAAAATGATCATTAAAATATTATACGTAAATCTTAAAACACCTCAAATAGCATAGATAATATATGTTACTACGAGTGAAAAAAATACACCCATGAGTAAGCGTGTCTTTCCTCACTAATACCCATGACTAAGTGTGGTCACTGGAGGGAAGGACGTAATCATATCATTGCATGATCAATCGACTGAGATCGAGGTGACTTCGTTTCATTTTCGCCGAGAAGCGTTGTGAAGTACAAGCGACGTACATGATTGTTGCAATGGAGCAAAACTACGAAGGATCGGTGCGCACACGCGTCCTTGTTGGTTGGATTCTATCTGAGCCGGGACTCGTCCTTGTGGCGGGAGACGAGCTTGGCGGTGTCGCGCCACCGGGACACCTCGCGCTCCTTCTCCTGCAGCTTCCTCCGCGCGCGCTCCAGCTCCGACTCCAGCTCCGCGATCCGCTCCTCGTGCCGCGACTGCAGGAGCTCGTGCAGCCTCCTCTCCAGCTCCCGGGCCGGTACGCCGCCATGAGGTGGCCTCACCTCCTCCTCCTCTTCCTCCTCTTCCTCCTCTTCCTCCGTGTCTTCGTCTTCCTCCCGACCTTGATCTCCCGTCCCGTCGTCGACCACACCGTCGATATCGTCGACGCGAGTGGGGGGGCCGCTCTCCGAGGAGACGTCGCTCTTCGCTTCGGTCTGCGAAGATCCATCGGAATTTAGCACAGAATTGTCAAATTGGCAGTGGTGGTTGTGACAGCACGATACCTCGAGTTGATGATCACGACGAGGGGTCACCGCGGATTCCTCGCCGTTGCCGGAAGCGAACTGCAAGTGCGTCAGCTCCGCCTCGAGCTCCGCTTCCATCTGATCCATCGCGGCGGCAGCATTTCCGCCGGCGCCGCACGCGGAGGCGGCCGTGCGCGGATTTTCGGCGTCCTCGTCGCCGGCGGCGAAGACGATCGGCTCCTTGACGACGCTGGCGCTGTCGTCGGTGTGGTCTGACGCGTTGGAGCGGCTGCTGCCCCGTGCCGCCTCCGCCTTGACGTCCAGCACCAGGCGCTCCATCTGGGCGCGCAGCTCCGCCATCCTGCTCAGCTCCGCCGCGCCCTTGGACAGCAGCAGCACCAGGCTCGCGCCCAGCCCGAGGCTCGCCGGCGACACCTCCGCCGCCTCCTTCTTCCCTGCGCAAACAATACACCGCATCACATCATTCGCCATCTCGGTGACGTGAATGAAGCTGACACCAACATCAACACCGATCAGTCACCAATTCACCAGTTCGATCGCCATAGACACGTACCCTGCATAGAACTCCGCGGCGAGTCGCGAACCTCTGTTCGTCCGCCCACCACCTTAGGCGCGGCCGCCTCCTCCTTGGCATCCTCCTCTCCGACGTCCTGCTTGGCGCCCGCGCCGCTGGAGCAGTAGCGGGGGAGGCGCAGGCGGCACCCGAATCCGCCGCCGCCCCTGCGGAGGATGCGCGAGAGCAGCGACCGCGGGGAGCGGCACTCGGACGGGTCCCCGCTGGCGGAGGCGGCGGCCTTGGTGAGGAGTGCTCCGACGGTGGCGGGCGAGGCCGACGAGGCGGAGAGGCGCGGGGGTAGTGGCAGCGGGTGCGCCGCTGGCGCCGTGCTCCTCTCCATTGCCATTGCTGATGGGTTTGGACCCGCGGAATGCTGTGGAAATCGAGGGGATTCGAGGAGGAATATTTGGAGGATTCCTCGGGTTTGATGGAGGCGCGTGTATTTATAATGGGGCTGAAATCGCGGGCCGCTGGGTGGGAGGAGTTTAATTTGGGGCTTAAGACTCCATTTTCCAAGTAGACTCCAGTAACCAAGGTATTGAGGTTAACATTTCTGAGTATTAGAAAATTCATAAACTCTGTTTTAACACGTGTGCGTAGCCAAATCGCTCGTCACCAGATCACTTATATGGCACAAAATACCCTCGACAAACTATTCCATACGTCTAGAAATGTAAGACGTATTTTGATTGTTTAAAATAAAATTTTAATTAATACTTATTTTATTAATATGCATTTTATGCTATACAAAAGCATAATCAAAAGTAAGTATTTTTTATATGAATCTAATGATATCAATAAAATATTATATAAGTAATATATTTATAAAGTGTAGTAATTATTAGTCAAAATTTTATCTTAACCAAATAAAATACGTCTTACATTTTTGGATGGAGGGAGTATATTAATAAAACTTTCTTGACAACAACAGACATTGAAACTGCCACTGTGATTGGACATTGGTGTGATATAAGTGTAATTTAGTTTTCTTTTTGACAAAAGAAATTTACTTTCGAAATATGGGATTCTAACTTAGAGGCAAAGTCTCGTATGTATGCCAGGGCTTCGTAGTCGGAGTGTCTAAGCTGGACACCTCCTCTCTCCAAATGGGAAAAGCTCCAAGTTGATGGATCCTATGCTGCTGGGGATGGAGCTACAGGTACGGGAATGGTTCTCTAAGACCACACATGCGAGATCTCATTTGCGTCCTACCAGTCCTTGCAGCTATGTACAAGTGCACTTGATACAGAGCCGGCAGCGTGCAGCAGGGACTAGCATTGGCGTACCAGTGGACGAACATACCGATACTAGTGGAATCCGACTATGTTGAGGCAATAGCAATTATATCTTCTACAAGCCCCGATTGCTCTATTTTCGCTCATCAGGTTAAAGAAATGAAAGATATGCACACGATGATCTAGAGATTTAGAGATTAAAATAGGGTTAACCATGAACTTAGAATCCAACACCGGAACTGTATGCTGATTAGACAGCTTTCAGAAGGAAGTTGCCCCCAGTGATTTTGTACATATATTACTGATTGATAACATCTCTTTTTCCTCGGAAAAAAGTACGGCACGGGTGTATTCTGCTTTCTCCTGACGGTTACAGTTACCTGTGTTTTCAATCTCATAGTACGAGCGTTTAACAAATGCTCGAGTGGAACACGTGGTTAGCAGTATCGACCAATTGACAAAACGATCGCTCGGGGGCACACAGTTTGACCGGTCAAATACGTCCCAGTTGGACAAACTAGTAATGTATGAGTCCTGTTTCAAATCCGTGGCGCACGTTTCCCTACGAATTCGAAGTGAGCAGCATCGATCGCCACTGCAATTCGAAACTTTTTCGGACTTGAGCATCCATGTAAATGACGAGATGGATGGTAGGTTTCCCTTCAATTCATGCACGCACCTCAAACACATTTACAACTCCAGCTAACCTCGTCGAGGATCGAGCTTCTTTCAAATTTCCAATTGTAGTGGCTCGAATCGATCGCTTCATATGATCAGCGTTTGCTACGCATTTTTGGTGCCTAAACTGTATGAATGAAATGCCATCAGGGCCACCAGCTAACAAGAGATCGAGAGGAGGAATGACGGGTGGTAGCTGGGCGCCCGCGCGCTGGGTGGCTCGGTCCGGCCGTCATGGGGAACGCGTGAGCCACCTTAAATCGGCGCGTCCTTGCGACATGTGCACCGCAGTAAATTCGATGACGATGAGTGGGTCTGAATCCGATCAGGAAGGCATGGAATTCCAATCATTGGCAACACCCGGACCGTGCCAAATACACGTATGTGTCGAGCTATTCTACATGTGGATTCAGCATCGGCAGATCCTGAGACGTTTGCCTGCTGAACGCACAGCTCGGAAACCTGAAGGGGCTGAACTGAACGAATGTACGTAGGCACTGGCAGTGGCACCGTATGAACTACTGCTATTACTGGAATCGGCGACTAGATTGGTTGATGGAAAAGTACGGAACAGTTTGCCGCAGGGACCGAAAATTACTGCCATTACTCGAATCTCCGACTAGAAGAAGGCAGAGTATAGGTGTACTCGTGGTTCACAACCTCGAACGTTACAAACTCGACGAACGAACACTAGCACCCGTGACATTTTTATTAAAAAGATCGATATACGATTGGACGAAAATACTACCCTATAGTTTTTCTCAAAACAATATAGGAAAGCAAAGGAAACACACATAATATATATATAGCCCCAGCTTAGGCTCGCACGGCCATGGAACTTTTATGAAGTCGAAGCAATTAGAAAAAAAACCACGCGTCACCCGCTCGGGTGACTCCGGAGGCGATTCAAACCTAACCGAGGAACTACCATCAAAGGCGGTGGGTGTAGCTGGTCCACGTGCGAGCTTGCAGCTCTAGGGGAGGCACATTGCAGTGTGGGCGTCAGCACGACAGCTCGTGGTGGCGGCGTGGCCTTGAGAGGCGGTTAGCAGCGAGTGCTGCTTGCGGCTAGGGTGCACTTGCGAGCCCAGCGGCCGCGCAAATCTGGCGGTCACAGCTCCTCTGCCATGAGCGGCCGGCGGGTGGCGGCTGTGCCAGCGATGCATGGTGGCGGTGCTCGAGACTCGGTAAGGTGGAGGTGCGGTGCAACTCACGCGGATCTGATTCCTCTGGTGTGCAGCGCTTGTAGGCGGGACTCTTGGCTTCGGGGTGGCCTCTCCTGGTCGGAGGGCTGCTGTTGGCGATGATGGCCGCGGTTGCCGGGGCACAGTGGCTATTGGGTTGTTGGAGCCCCGGATCTGCCGACCCCTAGCTAAGCTGCCTAGATCTAGTGCCCCATGGTCTGGATCTGGAAACTCGGCGGAGAGGGGGTGTCGTGGCTTGGCCGCCACAGGTAACAACGGGGGTGGCAGATCTCCAGGCGAAAACCCTGCTCCGACTTTGGTTGCTGTCGGCAACGACGGTGCCGTCGGGCGTCATTTCCCTCCTTGAGGCGGCTCCTTGAGGCGGCGCCTTAAAGCTCTGGACTCCCACCCTTGAGGTCTTGTGTTCTCCGGGTGAAAACTCAAGTTTCGATTCTGCTAGAGCGAACGACGGCAACATCTACGTCACTCTCTTTTTGGAAGCATCGCCTTGGAGACCCTAACCCTTGTCATTCGACAGAGGTTAGTGGATGGCGTGCGAGACCTGTGGTGGAGGCTGCCAGGAGACCGGCAGGGGCCAGTGGTGGCGAGGTCGGCATGGTGCCGACGGTTGCGGCTAGAGGTTACAGGGGCATGGCTGACATGCGGGCAGTGCCGGATGTTTTGTGGTCACCATCCTCAAGGCTGGAGAGGCTCATGTTCGTCTCCCTTCAGACATGTCTTCTCTCTTTGGCATCGGCTGGCCCGGCGGGCGTGGCCATCGGACTAGGTTAGGTGCAACAGGCGGGGCTGTGCTCCCCAATGGTGTTGCTGTTGTAAAGTTGAAGTCATCAGGTCATGTGTGTGATGGGTGATGACGATGACGTATAGTCAACATTAGTAGGGGTTATATTTTGTCTATGTATATCGTGCCTGGCCTTATTCGATGCGCCTGTTGTATTTTTGGTGGTACTCTAGACCTAGCTTAGTCAGGTAATTCGCCTATAGTCAAGTGTTTTTGTTAAAAAAAAATTTAATTATTGGAGTGTTGTAAGATTTTTGGTCTTATATTTTTTTATAAATTATATCTACTTTATTTTTTTAATGAATTGCAGAAACATCACGCTCTTTCGACGTCGTTCGAGGAGAGAAAAAGGCTTAGGCTCGAACACTCCTACGTGATGTCTCCTTGGAAGGGAGTCGACGCGTGAATGCGACCAGCCTCTCGCCAGCCTTTTGCCTCATCGATGATGCGGCCATACACAGCATCCGGTGAGCTTGGTGAACCGTCAAACATCCAGGCGTTTCGTTCTTTCCAAAGGATCCAGTGGGTGAGCGAACGACGTGTTTGACATGAGATCCGCCGCCTCTCCTGTGCGAGCTCTCTGGCGCACGGCTGCCATGGCCGCGACAAGGGTGACCTCCACCCCTGGAAGCCCTCCATCACTCGTCTAGGGCGTCCGAAGGAAGGGGCCGTGCGGACGCACCAGGATCATGGACGACAGCTGAGGCGTCCGACGAGATAGAGTAGGAAGGTTTTCAGGGCCCAAATCGTTGTGGTGACATGAAACGGGCGTGGTTTAGAATAGTTACAATTCACGGTTAGGTCTGGCTGCACGTCGCATGAGTCAGATTTCTTACCATCGGACCCAACTCTTCTTGCATCTTGAGCCGCTACCGATTCCTTACTCATCGTCACCTCCGCCTCCCCAGAGCTCCACACGACACCTCCACCGCCGCAGGCCTTGCCGGAGATGAAGCTGGAGGAGACGAGCTGCTGGTGGCTTCTGTGAACAGGTGAGGATCCAACGGTCCAAAATTTACTGATTTGGGCAAATAATCATGCGACAGATTTCTAGCAATTCTGTTAGTTGTTTTGTTTATCCACTAATCACTCGACAACAAATAATTAAGCTTCACTTATCTGTCCCAATTCTTACATAACAGTATAACACACATTGAGGAGGAAAAAAGAAAGAACAATTCATTCCAAAACTGAAGGATACAACAACAATCTGCTGCTCAAGTGTGTCATATCCTGAGAGGCTGGTTCCCCGATCTGGATTGGTCAGATTTTAGTCTCTTCCTCTGCCGTGATCTGATGTCGGCTGTCTCTTGGAAAGGGTTCGGCCCACAACTCTTCCTTTACTTCCTGACCTTCTTCCTCCTTCCACGGTCATACCCCTTGTCCCTGGGAACGAACATGAGATGAGTGACCCAAAAAAACAAAATCTACAACTCCGAAAACAGAAAACATCCAAACACCATAGAATTATTAACGGAATGGATGGAAACCCAAACCAATGGGGTATGTTCTTCCATAAACAGTGTCAAGGTTTGCAAACCAGGATGAAACTTATCCATATACAAATTAACAATGGTTTGTTACTGACCTCAGATCCTAGCTACCTTGCAAAGCAGAATGCTACTGTATCAGCACATTCTGGTAGGATTATAAACCTGTTCTAAGTCATACCCAGGAACCAGCATGTTCCTGCCTGTGGGGAAAGCCAAAGTCCAGCCAGAGTCGGTCTGGTTAACATTCAGGGCCCCCGGCGAGAACTCTCACCGGTTTCAACATCGACAAGAGACTTTGGACATTCAGCAGCATCACCATCACAAAGAAATTAGTTGTAATTTATAGACTTACCATTGATCTAGCACATAGTCAATGCTGTTGTTCCTCAGATATTGAAACTCTGTTGCCTTTGTATTTGGCATGTCAACATCACCCCACCGTGGAACTGCAAAAATGAATTGATATGATGTAAATAGTCAATATTGATGGCAGGATAGGAAAATGAGAAAAAGACGTGGTCTACACATCTCTTTGAGGTTGCACATATACTTGCAAGAGAGGAAAGTTATGTGCTAACCAGTAATTTCTCTCAAACCCCTTGTGAGGAGATCAAAATGCTGGGGAACTCTCTCATTTGCATGGGCAAAATTTCTTGAATCAGTCTGGTCTGCCACAGAGCTTCGGCATGGGCGTGGCAGCCCAGCACTAGCAAGTGTTGCATCCTTGTTGTCTTTCTTGTCCATGGGAAGGTCAGCGACACTACTGGCATCTTCAGCAAGATGTTGTTTCTTATTGAACATCTGATCACCATTATGAGAACTTGCAGAGGCACGGGAGCGTTTGCGTCTATGGGATTTACATGATATGTCCTTAGTACGAACAGTTTCTGATGTTGATGTCTGCTGATCATCGGCAATGCTTTCAACGTCCATAGAAAATGTAGACCGTCTTTTAGTTCTTTTGTGTTTCCTTTTCTTGCACAGTTTTAGTGCAGCCAGTAACGGTTGTTTCGACCCAAAAAGCAAGTGCACAACTGAATATTTCACATGCTTCTTTGACTTAAAATCCATCTTTTTATTTAAATTACCATGGCATGGATCCTTGTCTAACACCCGTGCAGAGTCTTTAGAGCAGATCACCTGTGCAGAAACTTCAGAGCAGACCACCTGTGCAGAATCTTCAGAATAGATTTGCTTATCAGAATTGACCTGCACAACCTCCGGTTCATTGTTCTGCACAGAATCCTGAAGAAGTGTTTGAAAGATCAATTCACAAATCAATATGACATTAAACTCGTTTTTAACATTCAAACGGAGCAGTAGTAAACACATGCTACATCCAGTCTTACATTAATGGGGCCATGGCACACACATCATTATGTAAAACCCAAACGAAAAGGGAGGGGAAGGGGTGGTCTGGTACCTGCTCCTCTGCATTTGCTATATGTTCGGTGTCCTTCACCGAAAGCTCCTTCACTGTAGCCTGCCCAACCTCCGCTGTATTAGCCTGCACTGAAGTCTGCAGAAGCAATATTTAACAAATTAACCTACATGCATCAATATGAATAAAAATTTATTTCTTTCCATGCATGCAGAGGGCAACAGCAAACACATGATATATAGTGTTACATGGGGCGATGGCGTGCATTTATCATATAAAAACACAAAAAGAAAGGAACGGATGATTCGTTCAAAACCTGCTGCTCTGTATTTGCTATAGCGGCTGTGTTTCTTGCCGATAGCTTCGTCGTCATAACTATTTCATCATGTTGCTTCACAGGCTCTGCTGACTCCTTAGCTTCATTACAGCAGGTTAAATCTTCTCCACTGGATATTGTTTCATTAGAAACAGCAGTATCCTACCATGTTGGCAAGAGAAAGCAATAGAGTCAACATGGGGTATTCGGAACTCAAAAAGTATGCATAAACCAATGGCAAACATCACATGATTACCTTGGTTTTGATTATTTGTGCACATGCCACTGTATTACTTATATCGAGAGTTGGTTTGCCAAAAGGATCTGTTCGAGGTTCAGAAGCTTGGCCATTTTCTACCAACAATCCATCAGCACCATTGCATATAGGCAAGGCAGCAGTGATGTCTTTGCCTGAATCAGTAAATGCGCTATCAGATTCTAGTTGCTGTTCCTGCAATGTCTTCTCATATGCCTTCTGATCACAACTTGAATCATGATGAATTATAACATCAGGCTGTGCTGGAGATGTTATCTCCCTTTGACTATCTGAAGTTGTTTTATTTGTTTTGATGGACAAGGTAGCAGCAGCGTCTGGTTGTATGCAAGGAGCTTTCTGTACTGAAATCATGCCATTGTATTGGGAGGCTGCAGCTTGAGTAACTTCAGTGTTGCTACGATTTTTTGAACACTGGCCTTGTGAACTGTTGTTAATTATCCTAGGGTGACCATTATCTGAGTTGTGCTTCTGCAACTTCACATCTCCATTGATCAATGAGGGAACATTCAATGCTGTTTCCATTAAACCATGTCGAATTGCACCATTCATACATGTGATCTTCTGAGAGATAACATTCTTTTCTAAAAAAATAGCAGCACCATTATCTTTACACATCACTGAGCTCCTCACTCTGTCACGCACATAGAATAACATATAGGCTTTCTGCCTCAGTACATCTGCCTCGTGAACTTGGTGAACCTGGAAGCATCCAGAAATAATGAACACGAGGAACAAGAAACTTAAACAAAAGGTAAAATTCAGTGAAGTATGCTTGGAGTGCACTTGAGAATGGACTGGGTTAACTTGAGCACACCATGATTATCATTTGGAGAAACTGTTGTCCTTGCCTGAACAAAAACTTCAAGCTTTTTTCACACCCCACCAAGAAAAAGAGCACACAACCACAAGAAAAAGGATCCCCTCACTCAAACTAAACGCTTACCTACACCCTCCCCTCTTTGGTCACATTGGCACTGCGCCTTCCAACACTCTCCCGACCCATACATACAACTGATTAAAACAGTATTACCCTTACATAGATAACATGAAGCATCAAGAAATACACATCAAACTATCTGACAAAATGAGCTCTCTGACATGCATTTGCAAGCAGGTGGAACTACTATATTTGGACATGAGAAATATATCGACAGGGTAATTCTTGACACTTGTGAACAGAGGACCCTCATTGTTGCAAAAGAAATAAGTATCGAGACCACTGAAAGTTTGTAAATTGTCTCTGATATACTTTACTTTGTGCGTGTGTGTGACTACTAGACAGGACAAGACATAGTTAATGGAGTAACGGAAGAAGAATAAAGATGAGGAATCTTCAAAATAAAAATGGTTCAAGAGGTGTGACTTGCATAAATAGTATGAAAATCTTGCAGCCAAGATTAGCACTAAGTTACCTGGTTATCATCGAGATTGTGCCATATCCCACTAGAAGTCCGAACAAAGCAATAATAATGACCTGACTGTGTATTCCAGCCAGCATGAACCAACACACCATAAAGGCTGTATTTGAAATCCATACCCTTCACATATAAACATAACGGGTGTGAGCTGTAAGGAGAAGATCATTGAAAACAAATCCAAAACTATGATATGAAAAACTAATACTTTCATCAACCAGTTACTCACTTCTGAATTGCTGACAAATGGCTTCAAGTTCAAATTTGGCTGAAAATCTACCTTTTTGTCAATTTTTTGACGAGGGTTGAAAGGACTAAAACGCTTCAGATGAATTGTCAACACATCAGGAGCCTTATCAATCGTAAACCTTTTCTTGGCCACAACTTTTTGCCTGCAGCGCTGGCAGTTGTACTGTTTTTCCCCACCATCTAATAGCTCTTCTTCAGTAAAATTTTGAAGTGCTTTCACCAAAGTAGCAGCATTGGCAATTTCAAGACTGAGATCCAGGAAAGGATCAAATTTGCTGGAACAGTGCGAGCAACTTGCGCATCTCACCTGTAATGCGCATATATATATAGCCAGACAGTGATGACATCGGTAGTATAGTTTTCTTTGATATTACTCATACCTTGGTAATTGAGCAATTGACATAGTATACCTGACTTCTTAAGCGGCCACCAAATATTCTGTGAACTAGACTCTTCTCATAAGCACTTGGAGACTGACTTGGCATACCAGAAGGTAAACAGCATTTGTGCATGGATTCAAGCAAGTTAACCATTAGCTCATGCGCATCTTCCTGCCTAGAGTTGCGAAAACTACGAGAAATGCCTGTCTTGCAGTTAAAGATAGCACGTCTGATCATAATTTTAAAGATAGATAGGGTGTTCCAAATTTAAATCTAAAAGAAAATTAAAATGTCCAGTTAAGCCATGGCACATGAAAGGATACATCTTAAGTTCTTCACAAACTGCATCGGTGTCAATATCTTCCCAGTTGACTGTAGAGCACATCTAACATGGTTCTGAAGCGCACACAATGCACAGAATCCAGCAGTACGACCTTAACAAAATTATAAACTGAATTAGTAGTAAAAGGAAAGCATCACTTGTCAGGGGCAAAAGAAAATTATTTTATACTTCTCTGATAAATGAAAAACAGATGTTCTGTTACTATAGAAATGGTGCTGAGAATATACACATTTATCCATTAGGTTGAATGAAATTAGAAAATTCCGGCAAGGAGTTTCAAAATGAAATAGATTCATCGAGTGAAGCATTGTCTCAGAAAGCAATAATTGACATGCAACTGCAACATACTAACAAGCAGCTATGTATACCCCAATGCAAATCTAAAGGCCAGTAAGAGATGAAACCGAGTTAATACACAATTTCGTCCCTCAACTATCGTCCATGGCTCAATTTCATCCCTCAACTATCAAACTGACCAAATTGATCCTGTAATTATTTGTTTTTGGATCATTTTCGTTCTAAAAAGGCCCATGTGGCAGTATACGTGGATGCGCTGACTCAGCATGGGGGGCGAAAACTCCAAAATAACATTCTCTTTTGAACTAAACCTAGACCAAACCAGCCCCAAATTCCTCTCTCTGGCCACATATCTTTTGCCTCCAAAAAGAAGCTACCACCATCTGACTAGTATGTCGCCTCAAAAAATAAAAAATCTACCACCATCTGACTTCTTCTGAGCTCTGACTAGTAGGAAGCTTGTGTAGAAGCCATGCTCTTTGGCCACGACATTTGCATTTTCCCTTCCTGTGAGCATAATCAGTGAAGCACGTGAGAAGGGTATTTTTCAAAAGAGAAGGGTATTTTGGAGTTTTCACTCCCCATACTGAGTCACCACATCTATGTGTACTGCCACATGGCCCGAGGGACAAAATTGAGCCAAAACTGATAGTTGAGGGACCAATTTGATCAGTTTGATATTGAGGGACAAAACTGAGCAACGGACGATAGATGAGGGATGAATTTGTGTATTAACTCGATGAAATCTACCAAAAGGCCTGAAGACCACCACATGTCCACATCCCATTAGGCTGCACACTGGACATTTTATCAGAAAATGCATAGTGCACAAAGACAACAACAAAGGCTGTTTCACTGCTTGGGACTTCAACAGGCAAAATTATCATACAATGCGGGGAATATCGATGTCTGGTTGCGAGTGGCGGCGAACTTACATGAGGACTTGTGCTTCCCGCTCTGCAGGTAGGCCACGAACGGCTCGGTATACGTCAAGCATTGTAGAACCGAGTTGAGGTAGCACGTATTGCCGAGATTTTGCAAGCCAGCCCCCTGCGTTACACACAATAGGGCACCTCAGTGAATTCACTTTCACTTGTATACCCTCAAGTTTCAGGTGTATCGGCAAATTCCCCAGGTAAAATCAAAGGGTGATGGTCACAGAGAGCCAAATTTCAAAGGAAGCAAAGTGAATTCAAAAGTTTTTTAACAGAACGAACTCCAAAATGGAATCATCATTTCCGGTTCAAAATTCATAACTGGAGCCAAAAAAACCTCGCAAAAATCAGGAATAGTATAACTAAAACCCGCCAAACTGCAGCTTCTGTAGCGAACTAAACCAAACTGCGAAATCCCAACACAAAAATTCCCGAAAAGTTTGCAGGTATACACACTCACGATTCTCCGCAGGTAGATCCTCGCAGCGGCAAGCTCCCGATCAAACCCGCTGCCGCTCGCCTCCCCCTTCTCCCACCTCCCGCTCTGAGCCGCCGCCGCCGTCGCCGTCGCCGCCATGCGCTTATCAGCGTCCGGGTACAGTCTCTCAGACCGAAACTCCCCTGCCCCTCCTCGCGGCGCCGTCGCCACATGCGTCCTCCTCGCGGCGTGGAACTCTACCCTCCGGTGCATCACCCCCTCCGCTTTCGCCGCCGCCTCCTCGCCCATTCTAGGGTTCCGCGTCCGCCAGCAAGCAGATCGGGGGGTTAATTAACCTATTTTGGGGGCAATTTCTGGGATTTAAAAACCTGCGGTTTCGATCGATTTGGGGACTGGGTGATGTGGTCCAAGCAGACAAAGGGGAGATCGCAGGAGGTGGGAGGTGGGGTTTATAGTGGATGTGGCCTTGGCAGATGGACGGCTGAGGTTTGTCTGGTGTGGGTTACAAGCACATCTGGAGCGTTGCTTTGTGGGTCCCTTTTCCATAGCTTTTTTTTGTGTGGTTTCGGAAGCTCGGCGGCGGAGGAATGTACTCAGACGAGACGGCGGACGGCGCACCAACGGGGGAATAATAATACCGGTTCACGCCGGCGAAAGCGACGACGCCGAGCTGATGATTGAATTGAACCGAGCTGGCGATGACACTTGACTCGTCTGTTGCAGACAAGTGTTCGATCTTGTTCCATTCGTTTGGCACAGCGTGTGCTGGAGCTGGTGGCCTGGCGCATCGGTGCCGGAGACGGCAGCACGTTGGCCAGGAGCCCGGTGCCCCGCCTCCGCCTCCGCCTCCGCCCCGAGGTCGTCGAGCCGCTGGTTTCCCTCGACGGTCTGGAGGAACCGACGAGGATCACACGCCTCCACCTATTCGATCCAACGAAACATTTTACGCTGCCGGTGGCCGCTAGCTGCACATCCTCGCCGGCGATCATATCATCAGAACCCATTAGTTTGCTATTCGTGTACTTCCACTGTGACGACGTTCTTGCGGTACATGCCGATTGAGGTCCAGTTCTAAACCACAGTTGCTCGTACTTACGTGTCTTTTGATGGATACACCTGTGTGACCTTCTTTTTGTTCGTGTCTGTTGGCCACGAGAAGAAGCCAGCTGATGATGGGCCAGTATGACTGTATGACTAGTTGATTAAGAAGGTATAGGGGACCCCCACGATGCCGTTATGCGCCACATAGCAAAGAAATACTACGATATGCAATGCCTCAATATTCCCAGTTTCAAGAGGCGCCCTAAATTCCCTTTGCAGACACTTGACGTGCTTCCGACCCCTTTGCCTGCAGCACAGGCTTGTGGAGCAGGGCACCTTAAACAAATACATAATAAGCCAACTTGGGATGACTATCATCGTTATCAACCAACTACTACTGTCCATCTTAAGCTACCAACCACCTGCCTCGAAAAAGAAAACCGCTAATGTTTCCTTTTAGAAGTTAATTACTTCATTCCACTTACTGCATTTGCTCGTAATTACTCACTTTGTTCAGGAATATATGGCTGCTTGATATAGATATAGAGATTTTTTACTGTACCCTGTACTCCATAAGATGAGGCGGGAGTACCAACAAAATCTGACCCTTCATTTAGCAGGATAGTTTAGAACTTTTCTGTTACTAACGAAGGGCATTATTGACTATTATCCTTTATTTAATTTATCTAAGCCGCCTCCTCCCCAATCGCATCTGCGCTCAGCGGCTGCCTCCACCCTAATCGCGTTGCCTCCTCCACCACCGTGCGCTCGTGCAGCCACCAGCCGTAGCCTCCTCCTACTGTCTGCCAACTCCCATCTCCACGTCTCCGCCCACCCTGCCCCAGTGTCCACATCTCCGGCTACCGGCAACCCGGCGCTCGTCACCGCATATCTTGGGCGGTGAAGGGAATTCGGACCTGCTTCAACGACTAGAAGCCAAGATGGAGCGCCAAGTTGCTTGTCGTCGACGCCCACTGTGACGTTCATCTCCATCACCAGGACAGACCGCGTCGCTGCTATTGCAGCTCAGCGCGTGGACGTCGGTCCCTCATCGGACTCGCGCACCAAGTGTTCAACATTGGGTCCTGACCCCGACACCGGTGCCATCCATGTCATGGAGATGTCCCTGCTCGTGAAGGACGTGTTCCTGAATGTTACCGCACCCGTCGAGGTCTCGCTGGTCTCTGTACTGCCGGCGTTTACCGTCCCTGAGCTTGATACGCCGGCACCTAAAGGTGTTCGACCAAATGCTCAGACAGCGGCATCCGTGTGGTGACGCTGGCGTTTGCAATGGGTGCATCTATCACCACGACGCTCACAATAAACCTGGGTATTTGAAATTTCCATTCAAGTTTGAGCTACGTGATCCATCTAAGAGATTGAGCAATTCTATGAGAGAGAGAGAGAGATTGAGCAATTCTATGAGAGAGAGAGAGAGAGAGAGAGAGAGAGAGAGAGAGAGAGAGAGAGAGAGAGAGAGAGGGCAATCCCGTGTGGCCGAGAAAAGGAGAGCTTGTAGCAAAGAGACTGAAGCAATGTACTGTTTCAGTCATACATGTACTAGATCCTTGTTCATGTTCACTGGATTGTGCTATTTACTGATTTGTGCATTAAGTTGTTGGTTGTTCACTGAAATTGATGATTCCAGGTTTGTGTAATGCTTTTGATTACTGGTTTTTTCGCTGAATTTTCAGCTAATGATTTTGTAATGTGAGGTCACTGAAATTTGAGTACAAGAGATTCACTTCAAGAGCTTAAAGGATCATCTGTTTAATGGGACTACCATGTCTAGCTCTTGTGTTTTTTGCATGCTAAATTTGTTTGTCGACTTGACATCTTCCGCATATATGTATTTACACAGACTAAGGTATGGCTGGTCCTACGAGCTGTGCTGGTCAGGGCAAGTTCAATATAATTGAAAAGTAAGCAGTGCAATGAGAGCTGGGAGAGCCTGGCTGGAGGCTTGGAGGACAGACATGTAGTGCAAGTCTGTCCTTGTAGTGTGGAAGGCTTCTAGTTCTGATAAAATTTTCGAGTTCCAAACATATACAACCTAACCTGAGCGCATGTGCTCGCCACTGATACTCATATGACCACTATTGTGGGGTACATAGCAGAGTGAACCATTGCTGCAGTACAATATCAGTGTTAAATTTTAGCAAAGATACTCACATCGTTAAGGATTCAGAACTAACGAGTCAACAAGGGTACCATACAAAGGAGGAAGGATTTTATAGATCTGTACAGAAGTAGAAAGCAATGGTTTATGTATGTACCCTTAAACATGTTTATTGACCATATTTTAGAGACAATTCGGGTGCCTTAAAAATGAAAATTTGCCTAAATTCATGTATGCACACGTAATAATTTGACCCAGCTAGGGTTATAACTTGTGTATGGAGCTTCTCAACTTGTATAGAGCTTCTCTTTTGCGAACTATGTTTGCCTACTCAAAAAGAAAAATGCATGATCTGATACAGACTCAAGTGAACAAAATCGAAGTCCTAAAACACTGCCAAGTCGTAGCTGCAAAGTGCAAGTCCGATTATTGAGCTACATCCATCAAGAACGAGCTGAGACACCTTCAGAAAAATAGATCCTCCCCTATTGCTCCGCACATTGTCAGCACAAAAATAAGACGAGATCATTTTAAGATCAGAAATCATGAAGTAAGGAACAATTAATGCGAAATGATCATGAGTTTAATTTAGGCCTTGTTCCGTTAATGCGGGGGAAAAGGATTCCCTTGTGAATGCGAAGCTAGCGACATACATATTACTTGCTCAGATGAGCAAAGCAGTGCAATTAGTATAGTAAGTACTAAAACAACATAGAAGAGAGGCTCAACCGAGCATGCCGCTGAGCAGGTCGGCCTCAGTGGCCGGGCATGATACTAGCCTCATGAAGACGGTGCGGCACACATGGGAGAGCTATTGCGCGGCGACGGCACGGCGAAGGGCGAGCCAGCGAGGCGGCTCGGCGGAGGCGGAGGCCGAGCCCGCGAGGCCGCACGGCGGAGGCAGAGGCTGAGCCTGCGGCGATGCGGCCGTGGGAGAGCCCGAGGAAGGGGCGTGGCGGAGCCGCGCACGGGCCCAGGCGCGGGCCGTCGGAGCCGCGCCAGCGACCGGACGTGCTCGTGGAAGGAGGCGCACGGGGGCAGAGGCGCGGGCCGGTGGAGGCGCGCCGGTGGCCGGAGGGGCGGGCCGGAGGAGACGTGGGCGGCCGGAGGCGGCCGGAGGACGCCGACGATGGGGAGGAGGGAGCGGCCGGAGGGATTAAACGGACATGATCGAAATGTATAGATGGGAATAGGGATACGGGATTAGGGTTAGGGTTTTAATATATTTTTTTTATTTTTGAAATACCAGTTTTATCCCCAATATCAAGGTACTCCATGAGTTTTTCAAAGCCTCCGAAGATGGTACTCCTTAAGTCTAGTTTAGAGTACCAGATAAGATTAGCCATTAGATTAGAAAAAATAAACGGTTCAAATTCGTTCAGGGGTACCAGAAATGAGCTCATGTAGAGATTTTTTAGATATAACGATTAGCCAACACTTTGTCCTGTCTAGCAAGATAGTTACTGGTGTGGAGGAGAGAGAAACAAGAGACAGAATAAAACTAACTTTATGAAAAGTTAGACTATAGAAATATGAAAGTTCTATAATAGGCCTTATTGCATTTATATTAATGTTACCTCTGCATGTAGAGTCAGTTTAAAGAGACAATACATGTATGAGTATGAGTTGCTTTTTTTACGTGGACTTATAAGATCGAAGAATCCACAATTGATTCTATCTTTATTAAATACTCAAAGGTCTCGTAATTCACGAATACATGCCTTTAGACTGTACACATATTTAGTTTTGACAAGTAAAAAAATTTTAAGTATGGCACACCATATTAATCATAGGATCAAAAATCGGCAGGCAGGACCGAATGTTGGCCGCCTCTCCCATCGTTAGCGTACTCTCGAGATTGCATGTTGCTTCGTTAATGTCTTCATGTGCCACCTGACTGCTGGATTAAGTATGCACGCAGCTTGGCGGCAAGGTAACTACCAACCACCGACCCCACCAGGATCCCCAAATCGCCCACCACTCACCCTCTCGTCATTTGTTTTATCTGTTTATAAATTTCCGAATGTCACTTCAATTAGCGTAGAAATTAGAGCACCCAAAGAGAAAAGCCAAAAATCGAAGAGTAACCACTATGAAAGCAACTGACGCCTCCTCCCTAGTAAACCGACATTTTGTTTCTAACGCAACAATTAAAACAAACGGTCAGTGGATTTGTCCTGCAAATACCCTTCATAATTCAGATTTTTGTTCGGACTATCTTCATTTTTTTTCTTTACTAAAAGACAACTCTTACACATGCACGTTGGACTTCATAGTAAATGATCACACATGAAGTTGACCAAATAGTTTTCATTGAAAATCAAACAAATATCATGTCACATATCTGGCCTCTTATTTTTTAATAAAATACCAAATAAAAATTATTTTAAGAGGAAAACGCAAAAAAGAAGTTAGCAAGGGGTAGAGTAAGAGAACATCTAAAAGGAAATTAACAGCTGCGCCTGAAAATAATTAAATTTAGTCAAACGCCCGTCGCTTCTCGTCTTCCTTCCTCCCTCCTCCTCCTCCTCCTCGTCGCCCAGCTCCAACCCTTCTCTCCTCCTCTCACCATTTCTTTCTCGAATCTCCACCAAAATCTACTGAAAGGAACCTCTTTATTCGTGCTCTTCGATTCCCAAAACCTCTAATCCGGAGTTCTCCGCAAGAAGATTTCTAGGAGCCGGAGCCGGAGCAGTTCTTGATTTCTTTTTCCTGCAATCTTCCCGCTATATTGCTGCAATTAGCGGCCTGAATCAGCGAGGTCGAGCGGTTCTTGGAGGTGGAATTCTCAGCATAGCGCCTCCATCGGTCGTACTGCAAGTTGGCGGCCCAAATCCGTGGCTGGAGCCCAGCAGCCATTGGAGTAATTCCTGACAAAATCGGTCAGGGGGTTGTAGTTATTGATTTGGCGGCGCCATGGCGCTGTTCCGGAAGTTCTTCTTCAAGAAGCCGCCTGAAGGAGTGCTCCTCATCACGGACAACATATACGGTAATGGAGTTCTTTCCTTTGCATTGCCGTTCCTTTAGTTGCGTGCAGTAGAAGGATTCTTTCTACCCTAGCGGCTTCGTAGAAGAAAGAGGCTTCGGTTTGATTGATCTTGTACTGGTTGCTAAGTATATAACCATAGTTAGAATGTTGATTTGAGTTGTGGCGAGCATAGTACAAGATGATTTAGAGAAAGAAAAAAACTGAGAATTACCCCATTGTAGCATACATTTTAAATACTCCATTGTACATTTACCCCATTGTATATTTTCTTATTACATTTTAAATGATGTAATTGTTTAAATTTATGTTAGCTTTCAAAAACGAAAATATGTTATTTTCTGTTCATTAGCTAAATAGCTATATGAAGAATTCAGAATAGAGTTGAGTATTAGCATGCTTGACGTGTGTAGCTTATATTTGTTTCAGTTTTTGATCATTGCTTCTCCTTGGAAGTGCTGGAAGAGGACCAGTTCGAAGCGCACATCAAGGTCATTGCGGCACATCTTCTAGAAGATTTTCATGATCACTCATTCATGATCTCGAATTTTGGGGCTCGAAAGGAAGAAAGCAATATAAACCACATTCTGTCAGAGTATGGCATGACTGTTTTTGACTACCCAGGGCACTATGAGGGGTGTCCACTTCTCACCATGGAAATGGTCCACTGCATCTTGAAGTCCAGTGAAAGCTGGCTTTCTCTAGGTCAGCATAACTTACTGATAATGCACTGCGAACAAGGATGCTGGCCTATTCTGGCTTTCATGTTAGCTGCTCTTTTATTATACCTGGGACATTATTCGGATGAGCAGAAAACACTGGATATGCTCTACAAACAATCCTCTGTGGAACTCTTGGAGATGTTCTCACCTCTGACTCCCATACCTTCTCAAATGAGATACTTGCGGTATATCTCGATGAGGAATGTCATGCCTGAGTGGCCTCCAGCTGATAGAGCCCTGACATTGGATTGTGTGATTCTGAGGATGGTTCCAAATTTTCACGGTCAAGGTGGTTTCCATCCAATATTCAGGATATATGGCCCAGATCCACTCATGCCCCTTGATCAGACTCCTAAAGTTCTTTTTTCAACTCCAAAGAATAGTAACCTTGTCCGCTTTTATTCACAGGTAATTGTCCTTTCTTCTGGTCATGTGTTATGGTTCTTTTGAAGTGGATCTGCACATTATCTGTTGTCTTCAGTATTCTAATTGTTAAAGCTACTGCATTGCCACATTGATAGTCTTTCATGGTCGATATTTTTTTGAAGTCTATAGTTTTTAAGTACTTATAAAATTTTGTAATTGATTTTAAACTGACCATTTATCAACTTAGGCAGGTGAACTGGTGAAAATAAACCTTCAATGTCATGTCCAAGGTGATGTTGTTCTAGAGTGTATCAATTTGTATGAGGATCTGGATCGTGAGGAGATGGTATTCCGGATCATGTTCAACACGGGTTTCATCAGGTCAAACATCTTGATGCTTAACCGTGATGAAATAGACATGCTGTGGAATGCAAAAGATCAATTCCCTAAAGACTTTCGAACTGAGGCAAGTGCTTATACTATGGAAAACTAGCCTATTTATGTTTATACATGAATTTTTACGTCCAACTTGTGTTGATGCTAGGTTATCTTTTCTGATATGGATGCAACTACTTCGCTTGTTACGACAGAGCCTGTTAGTCACCAAGAGAAACGAGGACTTGGTATTGAAGTGTTTGCTAAAGTGCTAGATATCTTCAACCATTTGGACTGGCTAGATGGGTATAGCGATACTGTACCTGACTCACCCCAGAAGAAGATGCCAGCCACTTCGCAAGGAAGTATATATGCATCTCCTCCTTATGAACCCGAGACATTCTTCGATACTAAAGAAGAACTTGGCTTTGATAATTTCCCTGGTGAAATCAACTTTTCTGCTCCTGTGCTAAAGCTTCAAAATCACTTAGGCATGCTTGGTAGCACTGAACTTAAACAATGTCCCCTACGTTCAACTTCAATGAAAGTTCCACCCAAACCAGTCACAGTAGCTCTAGATTCTGCGCAAACACGGCCTCCATCAGTGTTGTTATCACCATCTAAGGTTAAGATGCCAAAGACTAGTGCTTCATCAACGGGACCATCTTCAAGTACAGTTATACACCAAGCAGCATCTTCATCACTTCAGCCGCAGCAACTGGCATCTGATTCTGCAGTACGAAGTTCACCAGAAACATCAGCATCAACGTCAGCTGAGAACTCTGGTTCACAAACTCCAGTACAGCATGAACCTTCACTTCTCATGGTCAATAAATCAGCATCAACAGCATCGCTGATACCATTGTGCACGCCTCCTCCTCTTCCTCCCCGACCACCCACTGTTTCACTAGCCCCTGTTTCCTCTACTTTACCCATAAATACTAATACAAGTATGATCAGTGTTTCCCTTAGATCAACCGTGCCCTCCCCTTCACCTCCTCCAGAGCCATCAGTATCTCCACAATTTTTTGCGGGAACTGAAAAAGTGGTTAAATCACAAGAATCTTCTTACGAATTTCTTAAGTTACCGCCTGATAGTTCTACAGCTTCCATTGTCACCGCATTGTCACCAGCTTCTTCATTGTCTATGGTAAAGGGATCTAGCAATACAAGAGCATCTTTACCAGTGGCTTTGCCTACAATTCCTCTGACTTCAGACTCAAGACCCTTACTAACTCCAGTCAGAAGCTCAGATTTTACTCCAAAGCTGCTGCCACCACCACCACCGCCTCCTCCTCCTCCTCCTCTAAAACCAGCCACTGTGCTGTTTCCTTTGTCATATGGTGAACAGGTCACAAGCAGTAAAGAAAAAGTTGCACGACCTCGGCCTCCACCACCTCCACCGCCACTGCCACCAGCACCATTTTCAAATTCTGCAGATTCATTTACTACGTCCGAAATTTCTGCCCCTCCAAAGAAAGCCCGGTCTCCACCGCCCCCGTCCCCCTCATTGATAAAATCATCATTTTCTCCTCCACGTCCACCACCGCCACCACCTCCACCTCCTCCACTACTTAATAGCCCTAAATTTCCATCATCTCAACCACAGTTTGCAGACAAAAAGGTCAGTATAGCACCTAAATATGCAGTCCCCTCACCTTTGACCCCCAACTCTTCACAAACAGTTCCAGCACTGCAAACACCACCCATTCCACCGCCACCTCCTCGTCCATCTCAAAGTAGCTCTTTGGTTTCTTCATTTCCATCCATAAGTAGTAGACACCACATGGCAGCTCCTCATCCTCCCCAACCTCCCCCACCATTGCATACCATGTCATCTCATGCATTGGCACCGCCTGTACCCCCATTACCTCCTCCAAAGCTACCTGGGGACAACAATGCTTCACACAAGCCATCAATAACCCGACCACCACCTCCTCCACCGGGCCCACCTCCTAAGAATTCCTCAAACTCTCTGCCAAGTAAGGGAAGTGTTGCCAGTTCTGCCCCTCTCCCACCTCCTACATTATCGTTTGGTGCAAAGGACCGCAGCACAGCTCGGTCAAGAAGTCCTAGAAGTTTGCGTGCCAACCAGTCATCTAAGAGGACACCACTGAAGCCATTGCACTGGGCAAAAGTGTCAAGAGCAACACAAGGAAGCTTATGGGCAGATACACAAAAGTCTGATGAAGCATCTAGGTATCAAAACATTATTTACAACATTCTTTGTTAGTTGAAATGGGAATGGATCGGCACTTTGACATGTTAGTCCATGTACATCTTCACCAGGACCCCAGAGATTGATCTATCTGAGCTTGAAAGTCTTTTCTCAGTATCCATGCCAAATATGGAGGCCAAACGGACACGTCAGCGTCCTTCTGTTGCGATGAAACAAGAAAAAGTTCATTTGGTACTTATATTCCTAATTTATTGAAGTAACTGTTCACAACTAAGCAAAGAGATGGAAATTTAAGTGAATAATAATAAAATTGCACTCTCTTGTGCAGATTGACCTTCAGCGCTCAAAGAATTGTGAAATTATGCTGAGGAACATTAAGATGCCACTGCCTGATCTCATGGTAATTGGTAACTAACTTCATATTGTAATTGAATGAATACTATCTCAACATAGACACTTTTTCAGAGTTATTAGGATTAGGCTCTTGACAGGTAAAAGAAAGCTGGCATAGTTGATGGTCTTTCTGAAAGGTCAGAATGACTTCTAAGTCACTGGACAAATCTGGTTTTGGGGGTATCGTCACATCTTACTAACTTCTAGCCAACATGCATTGAAAATAAAGTCTCATTATGTTCCAACGGTGTTTGACAATTGTAGTGAAGTAGTGATTATGCTGATCATAGTTGTCTTTTTTCCAGGGTTCGGTGCTTACCCTCGATGATTCCATCGTTGATGGTGATCAAGTAGATTATCTAATAAAGTTCTGTCCAACTAAGGAAGAAATGGAACTACTCAAAGTACAGTTCTACTGAGCATATTTCTCCTGGAGATGTCATTAGGCACTCATGATTATTATTGTGGCATACTACCGGAATTTCTTTCCATTGGTTCCCTATAGTGACTGAGCTTTTTCTCCCACCTTTTCAGGCTTATACAGGCAGCATAGAGAATCTAGGGAAATGTGAACAGGTCATTATTTTTCTGTGCTATTCTATTTTCCTTTGTGATGAATTCTGTTTGTTAACATTTAAGTACCGAGCTTCATATATATTTCACTTTGAGGGAGATCTGCATGATCTTAGTGGGAGGTCATATAGCTAACTGTTTCACATTTAGATGATAAGCCAGGTTGCACCATGCATTGTGAAAAATTAAGATGGACACAACATTAATATGCATATCTCCTGTTGGTTGTTTCTTGGGAAATTGCATGCTGGAACAGTCATTTCTGCAATCTCTTTGCCATTGTCAAATATAACTAATGTACTGCTAGGCCTATTTTCAAAAGTTCTTGTTTCAATCCGTGAATCATAGAACATATTGATCATTTTGTAAATCCTAAAGTGATAGCTTCGCTGTTGACTTTCTTCTGTGTTTCTAGTTTTTCTTGGAAATGATGAAAGTGCCAAGGGTGGAGTCAAAACTGAGAATCTTATCCTTTAAGATAAAGTTTCTTACACAGGTCAGAAGAACAGTGCATCCTCGTAAAGTGCTTCTTTCTTTGGACTTGTGTGACTGTTCTATGATGAAAATACACAAAGTTTAAGTCATTGCCACATCCATCTATATGTTGTTTCAGGTTGCAGATCTGAAAAATAGCTTGAATACCATTAATGCTGTTGCTGAAGAGGTACATTGTAGTCAACTGACATCGAATCTTCGACTCTTCTTCTTTGACATGTTAACGTACACATGTTCATGCAAAATGTTATTTGGCCAGGTTAGGAACTCTGTCAAGCTTAAGCGAGTGATGCAGACAATTCTTTCTTTGGGGAATGCGTTAAACCAAGGAACTGCAAGGGGTGAGTCAGCAACGCGGTGTAAGATTGATATATTTACCATATGATTTTGCAAATAAATAATCTGACATGGATAAATATAGTGCACAGAGTATTTCATGTCGGTCGATGTCTTATTTGAATTTTATTTTCTTAATGACTTACATTACATATAAGAAGAAAATATCAGTTAAAAGAAATTTGAATCATTACCAATTGCCACAGGTGGAAATATAGCTAGGGCTTAAGAACCAGAACGAGGCTGCACAACCGCAATTCTGGCATTCTGATTTCCAAATAGCATGCCCAACTTCACTATAGCTAGTGTATCTTGCACTGCCATTTTCTCTAAAGCTCACCTCATTTGGGGGAAAAAAACTGGGAAAAAACCGGAATATTCCAAGAGAAATTAATCCAAATGATATTTTTGTTACTTCCGTTTGGACAAGACTTTAAGTTGTATGCAGGATTTAACTGGATAATCAACAATAGCGAAAAGCCGAAAAGTCACAATCGTGATAATTTGTTCATAAGAAACCTTGTGAAATTGATAGCAAACTGTTAAAATTTGATCCTATTCTTCATATTTTCTCACAAGTGTGCATTTTCAGGTTCAGCTGTTGGATTTAGATTGGATAGTCTTCTTAAGCTCATTGATATACGGGCACGTAACAATAAGATGACTCTCATGCATTATTTATGCAAGGTATGGTACTTAATTTCAGTGATTCTCTCATGCAAGGTTTAGAGATTGCCTCTTCTTTTATTTGCTCTTTCTGCTCGGGAGGCTAATTGGTGCATAGTAATTAGAAATCTGTATCCCAAGATTTGAACCCTTAGAGATTCGATGTACCAAGGGTGTGCCTAGTGGTATCACTCCGATCACATTATTGGGTGATTGATCATTATTGAAGGAAGAGAAAGGGTAGCTACACTTAAAAGTTCTCCTTTTGTTCATATGCAGTACCTTGATCAACTGCATTCAGTAGTGCGCTGGAGAGTTTTGTATTTTCAATGCCTATAGGCTGGAGTTGATCTGTGTTCAGGGTCTTTTTGCTGTTTCTCCTACAGCAGTGACTTCTGTTGCCCCTATTTCTTGTTTTACTTTCTTCCTTATCACAATGACCATATCACATGCTGTAAAGTTGCCATTAACTAGATCTGCCTCTACAAGGTGTTCCACCTATTGTGGGCTCCTTCCAAGGTAGACACCAATCCATGTTTGTAAGTTTGGACAAGTTGCTTTACTTTCAGTATGTTAATATTGGGTTCTTATCATGCAACTGGTACTCTTGTGCCAGCCTCTGAAAATGTGCGATGATTGAACTTTATCGAAGTTTATTGCTTCTGCAGGTTCTTTCCTGGGAAGCTTCCTGAAGTTCTTGATTTTGACAAGGATCTAGCGCATTTAGAACCTGCCTCAAAGGTAGCTCATATCATAATGTTATATCCATGCTGGTTTTTTTCTGCTTGCTTACAGTGTCGTGGAAAAGCAGATCCAACTGAAAGAGATGGCGGAAGAAATGCAAGCTATAACTAAGGGACTAGAAAAAGTTGAGCAGGAATTGGCAACATCTGAAAAAGATGGTCCAGCGTCTGAGACATTTTACAAGGTCGGTTCCCCTTTTTCTTAATTGCTCCTAGAACCCTAAATATTGATCACAGTTTTGTAAATGAACTTCTATAGTTCATCATAGGACCAGAAATTGGCCAGTTCTTTGTCTGTACTATCTTTTTGGCCGTTATGAAAATGTTTAGTAGTATTTGAGGATTAGAACTCCATCTTCCCCCATAAAATTCTGCTGCCTCCCTGTGGATGTATTTGTTGGAGAACTGGGAGTTATAAATGTAACTTCATGATTTTCAATTATACTTTTGGTGCAAAAGTTGCCATTACAGTATATAGCGATAGAGTTAGTGACTTCCTTGGACATGGAAAGGAAAGCTCATCAGAAACACAAGGGAATGCACATGCGTTCTGTTATATTATTCCTTTTTCCTCTATTTATATACTAGATTATGAATACTTCAACGCGGGTTTGTACTTTTATCTAACCGACTTTAGACATATTTATGTTTATTATTTGCTAATTGTATAATAACTAATAAGACAGGAAAACCATGAGACACCCTTATTAATTATACCAACAATTAGCCATTTGGTTAACTACATTGTCACACTATTAGCATATCAATTGTGATACTCAAAAGAGTTTTGGTTTCAGAAATTGAAGGAATTTCTTGCTGATGCCCAAGCTAAAGGGAGATCATTAGCTTTGCTTTACAGTACAGCGGTATGCCAAGACTACCAAGATGTCAATATCTTGCTGCATGCATTATGCTTCTAGCATGTGTTTCATGCTAAATTTTATTTATTTTACTTTCAGGGGAAAAGTGCGGATTCTCTAGCACATTATTTTGGTGAAGATCCTGTGCGGTGTCCATTTGAGCAAGGTATTTTATTTTGAGCTAAAAGGCTTGATTATCCTGCAAATATACAAAGCAATTATAAATGGGTCCAATACAAAAGGGAAATAAGAAATTAATATGCAAGACATGTTAGAAAAAGCTCCATGGATATTAAAAGCTAATCCTGTCGCACTCATTATGTTTCAACAAAGATGCACTTTTTTCCCAAACAATTACTTGTCGCAATTGGATATATTATGACTATTCCCTTTCATGGTTGTACCAATCTTACCAAGGCATATATGCTGCTAGGAGTCCCTGTTGGTTTGGCAGGAAATCAGCTTGACTTCCTGCAGTTCTTTGTGTGGCCAGTGCCTTAACAACTAAATGTTGAGATTAATTCTGGTCGACTTTTGGATGTCCTTAACAATTACGTGATTTCCCCTTTCTGTGCACAGTTGTCTCTACTCTGCTAAGTTTCGTGAAAACATTCGAACGGGCTCATGCCGAGAACCTTAGGCAGACGGAGCTGGAGAAGAAAAGAGCCAAAATGGAATAAGAGAGAGAGAAGGCGAAAGCA
Source organism: Stipa capillata (assembly GCA_019208055.1). Classification (NCBI taxonomy): domain Eukaryota; kingdom Viridiplantae; phylum Streptophyta; class Magnoliopsida; order Poales; family Poaceae; genus Stipa; species Stipa capillata. Next base: position 38,266 of record JAGXJF010004991.1, read on the forward strand.
GCAGTTCACAAGAAGGTGGGCTTGCTGGAGCCGGAAATCTCAGACTGATGACGCACCGTCGAAGCTAGCCAGTACATATTTCACTAATTTCTTGCCATGTCAGATGATGCCCTCAGCTTCATGACCAAGAACAGCGGGGTAGAAAGTTTTGCAGTGCTATTCTCTAAGCGTGCACGAAATGGAGGTTGGGAAGAAAAGCTCAGTGCAAAAAGAAGTCACAGGTATATCAATGCGACAAGTAGTCTTAATATGACACAACATTTAGCACATACCCTTACAGTGTACTGGTTCTCACTGTGCATAGGAAAGTACAGTTCTTGGATTTTTTGGGGAGTTCCCCTGGCGACGAACCAATTTTGTAACGGGACTTCATACCTGTAAAATGTGTATATATTCCATGTATGATGTAACATTGTAAGTACCAAGTAGAAACAGCCACTCGTTTCCAACCCCCTGTATAAGCTATCGCAATTTTGATCAACATCTGCCCGGAGCTGGCGATAGGGTTTCCTGCTCTACTCTACGGTGAGGTGATCAGATTTTTCGAAGAGACTGGATTTTCACCTTAAGAGAAATGTCGAGAGGTATAACGACGCATCAAACTAAAAATCACATCATATGATTTTTTTTTCCCCTCTTTTCTTTCTTCCCGGGGCACATCGGGCGTGTTTGGTTGCTTACACTAAAATCTCAACAAGACCCGTGGGAGCCAAGGCATGGCATGATGTTTGATTGCCTATATCTTCTCAGCCTAGCTTGAGGGAGATGTTGTTTGGTTGGTTGCTTTCTTTGCATGGGTAAGGGCATCTCTAATAACGTGATGTTAGCCTTTTCTTAGAGATGTCATGTTAACTTTTTTCTAAAAGAGCGAGAAGATTGATTTCTCTTGGTGAAGAGATGATCCTTTAATGCCCTGAGGGATAGTTTGTCTTCTCATTGTATCACATATCATCCTTTCATCACATGTTTTCTAGTTTAATTTTAATCCTATATTCACGTGGGCATTAATTGCTAGAAATGATATCAAGAGATAACCCATTGTATAATATATTTTTAGTGTCATATTTAGATGACATAGATGACACAAGAGAAGCATGCCTTCTCTACCACTGGAGATGTCCTAAGAGCATCTCCAACAAGTTGTTACTTTTTTGTTACTATTAGAAGAGAAAGTGATGAAACTCATCAATTAGTAACAAGCTCCCAATAGCTTGATACAAACCTTGTACCAATACGTAGGAAAGATATAAGTTGGTATGAGAGATTTGATCCCACTAAACATGCCCTTTAGTAACAAGGTTCTCTCCAATAGTTTATTTGCTTGTCAGTAGTGACTAGGTACAAGAGTCAGGTTGTTACTCCTGTGTGGCACAGTTTCAGTAACGATTGACATGGACTGTTGGAGATGCTCTGAGAGAGAGCACGTGAAACCTAGTACATCTCCCTTGCATAATCTAGCCCCTAGAGAAAATGTTTAAATTTTACGTTTTCGTGAGCCTGGTTGAGAGGTGCTTTAAGTAGTGTGTAGATTTAACAGACATAGTTGAACATCACACAGACAACTAAAACATGTTCACATGTATGATCATCATCTTATGCTTAACTTATTTGAAGATACCGCACAATTCAAACTCTACGAGAGTTTTAAATGAAACAGTTTAATTGCAGTAAGAAACCTAGAAACTCATGAGTTCCAAACTGGCTTAATTGGATGGCACAATATCTCACTATCAGGTGTATCTAAATCATATCACGTTTAATTGAAGCTGAGCTGAGAGATCAATTAATGAAAAGCTGAGCTGAGAGATCAATTAATGAAAAAGGAGATGAAAACTGGATATAGATACAACATTTATCCTAAACTCTAATAATTTGTAGGATCTCGTTTATACAGGACTAATACTCCTTCTGTCCATAAATGTAAGGCGTGCACAGAATTTTAGGTTTAACTTTGACCAATAATTAAGCTAATAATATTGAATTATATAATACAAAAGTGATACCATTTGAAAATATGTTTGAATATGAATCCAATGGTACTACTACTATATCATATAATTTAATAGTATTGGTTTAATTGTTGGTCAAAGTTAGACCTTAAATTTCGAGCACGCCTAATATTTGTGGATGGAGAGAGTAAAAAAATTATAAAGAAGAAAAAACTATAAATATATTTAATTTAGTTTAATTTACGACTTTTTACATTCGAGATTGTCGCTCGGTCCCCCACACAAAAGCCAACAATCGTCACGATTTTCCGTAAAACAAAACGGAGCCAATTAAAAACGCTCGCTCCGTTCGCCTTCAACTCTCCATCTATCCTGAGTCCTCGAGCTGCACGCTACCCTACGCGAAGACAACACTATCCTCCTCCGCTTCAAACACAACCCAACACGCAAACAGAACGATTCGCTGACATGTGGCCCTTCACCACTTGAGTTCCCCACATGTCAGGCTCACGAACGCGACTGCGCAGGGAGCCCTCGGGGTGCGCGGAGCGTGCTCGCGGAGCCGTATCCGGAGCGGCTGACGCATAAGGGCGCCACGTCCCAATCGGACGGCTGCGAACGCAACCGCGTCCAATATATACCTCGCCCCCGCCCCACCCCAATGGCGTCCGCCGCATCCACCTCCGCCGCCGCCGTCGCCGCCGTCGCGTCCCGTGTGCTGCTGCTCCGCCGCTCGCCGCGCCTTCTGCGTCGGCTCCCCGCGGCCCTGCCCGCTCGCCCGTCGTCGTCATCGTCGTTCGGCGCCGTCCCTCTCCACCGCCCGCTCGGGCACCGCGCACGAATGGGACACACTTCCGCCGCCGCCGCCGCCGCCTCCGCGGCCCCCGCGCTTGGCCTCACCAAGCCCAACGCCGTCGAGCCGCCTCAGGTCGTGCCTGTTTCTGTGCGAGCGAGTTGGATGGGGAAGACGCTCACTTAGTGTACTGTTGCTTAGAATTGTGGTGGATTCGTCTGCTTAGTTGCCGCGATTGGCCGAGTTGATCGGGACTTGCTGTCGAAACACTGAAGGACTGCTAGATAGAGATCAAATTAGTGTTTTCCTATGCGAATTTCGTCTTCGTTTAGATCTGTGCTGATCTGTTCCGTCAGTGCAAAGTCGCTGCTTTCGCTGCAAGTGAACTCAACCTGTGCTCTCCTCTTGTTCTTTTAGGTCACTTTTGCCGCTAAAGACATCGAATTCTCCAATTGGAAGGGAGATATACTCGCCATTGCGGTCACAGAGAAGGATCTGTCTAAAGGCTCGGACTCCAAATTTGAGAATGCCGTGCTGAAGAAGCTGGACGATCAACTTGGCGGTCTCCTGTCGGAGGTCTCGGCGGAGGAGGATTTCACTGGGAAAGCCGGGCAGTCGGTGGTTCTCCGCCTCTCGGGGCAGGGTTTCAAGAGGGTGGGTCTGGTTGGTCTGGGACAGAACGGCCCATCCACCACCTCAGCTTGCCGGTGCATCGGTGAATCCGTCGCATCAGTTGCCAAGTCTGCTCAAGCTAGCAGCGTTGCTATTGTTCTTGCCTCCCCCAATGGGATTCAGGAAGAGTTCAAGCTGAATGCTGCCGCAGCAATCGCTTCCGGTAATGCAATGCTCCTGCGCATTTCTCTCTCTAAAGATTATGGAATGCATTGACCTCTGGATTGTCTCTGTCTGTTTGAATTACAGGAACTGTGCTTGGGCTGCATGAAGACAGCAGATTCAAGTCTGAGTCGAAGAAGGTTCATCTTAAACAAGTAGATCTTATTGGATTGGGTTCCGGTCCGGAGGTGGACCAGAAACTCAAGTATGCCAATGATCTTTCCTCAGGGGTGATATTCGGGAAAGAACTTGTCAACGCACCGGCAAATGTCCTTACCCCTGGTCAGTATCTCTTTTGGTCAATCACATGTTGTTCATAGATTCTGTTACAGTGATTATATTATCATCTCAATCCTCACGCTTTGTCCTTTCAGCTGTGCTTGCGGAGGAGGCATCAAAGATTGCTTCTACATACAGTGATGTATTCACTGCGACGATATTAGATGTGGAGAAATGCCAGGAGTTAAAGATGGGCTCCTACTTGGGAGTTGCTGCAGCTTCTGCAAATCCTCCTCACTTTATCCACTTGTGCTACAAACCTGCTGGTGGGAATGTCAAGAGAAAGCTGGCTATTGTTGGGAAGGGTTTAACATTTGACAGGTTTGTACTAGTACTGTTTCCTGCATATTTCCTGGATTATTACAGTGTCAGGCATGATTGAATACATATTTGTCATCCTCGATATGCTTTGTTGTGATTGTAGAACTTTTTGTGGAGATATTAATAAACAATAACTGCCAAAATCTTAACACTCCATTCACCAATTTGTTTGCAGTGGTGGCTACAACATTAAGACTGGACCAGGCTGCAGTATTGAACTGATGAAGTTTGACATGGGAGGCTCTGCGGCAGTATTTGGTGCAGCAAAAGCTTTGGGCCAAATCAAGCCTCCTGGAGTAGAGGTACTTTACTTTTTGATTACTTGTATGAGTAACCTCTATGTTTTAGTGTATTTGCTAATGATTTCCCTTCTCACAGGTTCATTTTATTGTTGCTGCCTGTGAGAATATGATTAGTGGCACAGGCATGAGACCTGGTGATATTTTGACTGCTTCTAACGGGAAGACGATTGAGGTATATATCCTGTAATACACTGTAAAAGATCAAAACCTGCATGACCCATGAAGCATAGTAACAGTGTTATGCTTATCCTGCTTGTTAGTAATGTAATCTAAGCATGTTTCGGATCATACCATTAGTCTGTTCTTATGGTCCAGTTTGTCTGCTTTGTTTGTATTAGACAATGTATTCATTTGTAAATATGTTTCTCAGGTAAACAACACTGACGCGGAGGGAAGGCTTACACTTGCTGACGCTTTGGTCTATGCTTGTAATCAAGGTGTTGACAAGGTAAGGAATTATCCCTTTAGATGCCATGTTCAGTTCATATATTTGCCTTTTGGATGCTCTGCTGATTGCTGTAAAAAAACTTTAAGCAAGAATGTTTGTTCGACATTGATGTTGTAGTTGTTAATCCTGATAATACTCAATTCATCGTTCTAGCATCGTGGGATGCTAATTTATTTGCTAGGCCTACTTAGAGAAATATTTTGCACTAAAATGAACCATATCTTATGCTATTTGGTTTAAATAATCAATTCATCTCTAGCGAATAGATACTAAAATAGAGAAATTCTGTTCATTGGTCCTTTTTTGGACTTCCTAGACAGTTGCAGTGTTCTGGAAGGATATATGGACTATGACTTATCCATAACTATCACATGCAGATTATTGATCTGGCAACACTAACTGGTGCCTGCGTTGTTGCACTTGGGCCTAGCATTGCTGGTAAGCTCAACTAAATACCAACTCATCTGCAGTCTTCGCCAACTAAATTTTTTGGGCTTCCAACATGGAAGGTTCTTTTGCTGTCTTGCATTTTCATTTTTTTAAATCTCTACAGGGATTTTCACACCAAGTGATGAACTAGCCAAGGAAGTCACTGCTGCATCTGAGCTATCAGGAGAGAAGTTCTGGAGATTGCCAATGGAAGAAAGCTACTGGGAGTCGATGAAGTCCGGTGTTGCTGATATGGTCAACACCGGCGGTCGACAGGGTGGTTCTATCACTGCTGCGCTGTTCCTGAAACAGGTATAACATTACACAGTTGCTTAATTACTTTCAGTTTGCTCCTCGAATGCAATTTGACCATTGTGCTACACTATAGATGTGCTTATTTCCGTACGCTGACTAATGCCGCCACCATTTGGTCACATAGAATGAGAATTTCATTGGAAATGAGAAGTTGCATTTTTAGATCTGCTAGGTTCACTCTTCTTCTGGCAGAGTTGACAGAATTCTAATGAAGCTCACGCTTGTCCTGCAGTTTGTTGATGAGAAGGTTCAGTGGATGCACATCGACATGGCTGGGCCGGTGTGGAACGACAAGAAGCGGGCTGCCACTGGATTCGGCGTCTCCACCTTGGTTGAGTGGGTTCTCAAGAACTCATCTTGAAATACTCTTTTCCCTGATTCCCACGGATGATGGTACCACAGAAGATGAAAGGAAGAAAACTCTGTGGCGCTCTTCTGCACCAAGGAAGGGTTTTCTTAGTTGCAAACTGCAAGCAACTTTTGGCTTGTGAAGTGGGGCGATAGAATAAGGAATGGTGACGGAGGAAAATAAAACAGCATGTTGTTCGCGAGTCGAGTCGTGCCCTGTAACATTCTCTTTTGTCTGATGAAATAACGGTTTGTCATTTCTTTTGTGCCCATGGCGCGTGTTATCACTGTCGTGTCGTGTGCTCGTGCAGCTCTTTTCATTTGAAAACAGACGAGAGAGAGGAAGATGGTTTGATGAATCGAACGCTGCCCACGCGATTGAACATAACGAAACAGCAATTGGAACCCAATCGAGTCCAGGAACGACAAAATCTAGTGTTGCCTCTGTCTAGAACGCCAGAATATTTGACTGTAGACGGTTCAATTTTCGTAAGGGGCGATTGATCCGTATAATCTCACATTCTCCCTACGTTGTATATTCATTTTTTTTGCTCTAAGGCCTTGTTCGGTTCGGGTTAAGTTAACTAGATTAGTTAATTTTAATCTGGTTAGATTAGTTTAATCCTAATTTTATATTTGGCAGTTAACCCAATTAATCTAAATTATTGTTTGGCTAGATTAAGAGGTTAGTAGTATAAAAAAATAATTTAGAAGAGTTGGTTGTACTAGATTAAGTTATTTACCTTTTTAGTGAGTTAGTTTAATTCTAAATTAGAGGGGTTAAATAGTTTTGATCGGATTATCTTAACCCCACTTAATCCAAAGTGTTTGATGGGTTATATCCCTAACCACCCATTAACTCTAAACCAAACGGGGCAGGGTCTAGAACGTCAAATTTTCGTTGGTTCGGTTAACAGATTCTGCCAAGGAAATGTTGGATCCATCAAGAAACAGATTCTGCTAACCAGAGGCACGTAAGAATCGAAAGAAAAAGGAAATCGAAAAAAAGGACTATCCAAATTTCAGGGTTCTCAGGCTCTATCATGTGATGTGAGGCTACTCGGCGAGAAAGGAAAGAAATGGCAAGTGAGGCCTCGTGCGCCATGGGCCTAGCAGTACGTGTTTCTTTCTTAAGCCCCAAGAAGAGGAAGAGGCGGAGGAGTCCAACACGCGCACGCCCACCGCACCGCCCGGCCGCCGTCAACAGAACAAAACCCCCGGCGCGGAGGCAGGCGGCTCACAGGCGCACGGCAAGCAACACGGGCACGCGGCGCCGCGCAGCGCTCCCCCTTCCCCGGTCTCCTCCTTCCTCGGCTCCATCCAAGGCAAGTGGCGCTCTCCCCGGCGGCGGCCTCTCGCCCGTCTCCATCTCGTTCGCTGCGGTTTATGCTGGCGCTACGTCGGCTCTTCAAAAGAGGCATGATGCCTCGGCGCCTGAGATGGTTGTGGGATTTGGTTTCGCGTATCATCCGATGCTGTTACGCGCGTTCCTTTCCTTTGCTTAGATCAGATGATTCATGTGGCTGTTTCGGTAATGCGTGGTTATTCAAGCAATATTCCTCCACGGTTCAAGGCTTCAGCTACTCGTTATCAAAAAAGATAAAATCAGATTGCGGATTCCTTGACGTGATCCAGATATGAAATGCCCTTTCGGTGTTTCCTTTCAAAAGAAAAATTCAGATTGCGGACTGCCGTATCCTAGATTGATTTCTCCTAGTTATCCAGCTCCGTCATTTGAATCTGGTGTGTTGCACCTGATACGTGAGATCAGTTATCTCATCCTTCCTTTCTCCAACTCGTAAAATCCACGATAGACTTGAAATGATCAGTTTTTGTTCTCTTAGTAAGTTCAAACAACAACATAACCTCAGTGCAATGTTTGTACTAAACTATTGGGATGCGCACATCCTATGATGCAGAGACCAAGGAGTAACAAAGCTCTTCTTTGATGAGAAAAAACACACTGCAATGTTCCAGTATCCTCTTCTCGACAGCATTGCAATCGAAGAACAACCTAATTACTGTCTTCTTTTTTTGCGTTGCGATTTACATATACTCGTGATCAACAGAGACTGATGTGTTGCCTTTTCTGCACCCTCATTTTGCAGATAACACCTGAATTGCTGCTGTTGGCATGGGTAGCACAGAATCCCCAGAGGCTGTGCAGTCACCTGCTTGCTCAATTGTGAATGAAGGATCGGCTCCTGCTACTGACTTGAAGCCAAAAAAGAAGATATGCTGCGCATGCCCTGATACCAAGAGGCTGAGAGACGAGTGCGTCGTTGAGCACGGGGAATCTGCATGCGCGAAGTGGATTGAAGCTCACAAGCAATGCCTCCGAGCTGAGGGGTTTAAGGTCTGACTCTTCTCTAGTCCCCTGAGGACCCTGAGGATGTTACATTTGCTTTCATAGAAGTTACAGATTTGAGATTTGAGATGCAGTCATACAACTGGGATTTATTAATTAGTCGCCATGTTTTTGCATGCTGTGCACCTGTAAGGTTATGAGTCTCGATGACGATTGTCATGAGAAATAAAATCACTGATGATTGATGACTTTATATGGTTTGCTCTTAATGATTAATTTTCTCTTGCTTTGTGTAGCATGGAAGATAAAAACTTCTTGAGTGAAAATTTCCTAGTGATAACTGATAAGATACATCAAGAATGGGAGTCTTCAAGTTAATTTGCTCGTTGTCGCAATGCCCATGGTTTCCATGGCATAATCATCCTTATTCTCCTCTCATCCTTTTCCCCAGCACCAATAAATCACTCCTCACCTATCAACTAGTTATTTTCTACTTGCAAGCACTCTATACCACTCTCTCCAGTCTCCATCCATCTTACACAGATTTCAGTCTTTGTAGCTAGAGCTCAGGCTGCACATCAATTCATGGCAGGCAAGAACCTTCAGGATTTCGGCAGTGGCTCCCCAGCTAGGAATGACTGGAACATCCTGAACGCCCTTCTTGGCTGAAACAATGGCACCTCATGCCCTGCACCTCTCACAGACGCAAATGTCAGCCCTTCGTACACCTCAGACCATCCTCCTACCTGCACATAGATTTACACTGTTAAGGCAACAGGATTGTTGCTTCAACTGCAAGTGCAGAACAGCAATGGCAACTTGATTACCTGACCAGCCGAGTACCATGGGTACCAGCGGATCTTAGTCTTCAGACCAAGGTGGCTGATCGCGAACCTCGTAGCGGTCACCGGGACTACAGAATCCGTGTCGCCACTGCATTCGCCAGTGACAAAAGGTTACATCCACTGAAAACAATTATGCTGCATCTAAGAAAAACTCTGCCCGTTTCAGATCCTTCAACTTACCTGAACACCCAGATCCTGATCCCGGCCTTCATCAGCATCCTGTATGTCGGCAACATGGAGAACTCAGAATCTCTCCATGTCTTGATGAGCACATCACTGTCAGTACCAGTCAAACCAAATCCACTGTTTGTTACTCTTCCATGGCTCAGCTATAGCAAGAATTGACAGGAGAAAAAATGTCTGAGAAGAAGTAATTCAACCTGCAGGCAGTCCATCTGTAGGGGATCCTCGTGGTGTTTGCGTGCATGGCATGCTGCACATCCAGCCTGTTGTAGTACCTCTCGGCGTAGGTCTCCGTGCATGGGTCGTAGCTGTTAGATCGCCGGCGGATGAGGGTGTCCTTGAACCTCAGCACGGCACGGCGGTGTCGGGTTGTGGCAGTGGTGTTGGTGGACGACGTGTCAGAAGCGGCGGCACAGGAGGGCGTGTAGATGCTGTATTGGTCGATGTCCCCGAACTCGTGGTTCATGGCGTAGCTCATGGCGCGGCTACAGGCGCGCGATACGTTGGCGCTGGTGAAGTTGCACGACTTGAGGATGGCCCTGTAGGTGCGGTCGGAGATCATGGCGTGCGTCCACCAGTATGTCACCGTGCCGATGTTGTCGTAGTAGTTGTCTGTCACCGCGTTCCCTACCTGGTACATCAGAATCACAAGAGATGTAAAATTCACATGAGAATGTGTGATCCACTGGTGAAACGTAGTAGCTTTGGAGTGGAGAATCTGCTTATTTTCATACTGAGATGAGATGGTACTCACAAGGATTCCCTTTAGGTTGATGAAGGGATGTGGTGAAGCCTTGTTGTATTCAACAATCTGCCTTGCCAACTGAGGGACATAATGACCTAGAATTAGGGAAAAGATTCAGTTAAAACTGAATGGATACTTGTGAGATGACACTAATAACAATTACAGGCTGACATGGTGCTAGTTTGACAGTATCCTAAAAGTTTCTTCTGGTGCTGTGAAGATCAGAACAATTGCAGGAAAACTACCCCATGAATTCCTAGTTACACACTCACCGGCATAGCTTTCTCCAGCAATGTAGAAATCCCGGTGCCGATACTGCGGGAATCGTGACATCCAACTGATCAAGAACCGCAACGAGTCCTGAGCTGCATCACATTCACAAGCACATCAATTGAACCGAACATCACAACAGTTAGTGATGTAGCAGCAGCAGCTAGATTCCATGAATATCCAGTGGCTAATGGCTGATTACCGGTTCTCTCATCGCCTGAAGTCTTGAGATCCGAGATGGTGTTGGAGTAGGAGAAGCCAACTCCTGCCGGCGACTCCAGGAAGAGAAGGTTTGCCTCTGCAGGAACATAGTTCAAATTCGCCGCTCTCTTCATCAGTCAGTCCCTCACCGGTGCTGCATGCATCCCAAGGCATAAGAAATTAAGAGCAGCATCTGAGGTTACCGGCCTCACCTCTGTTCCATGAGTACTTGTTAAGGTAGAGTCCTGTTCCGTTTGGTTTGATCCGGAATGGGCCAATCTCTTCAGATGCGCCATACGCCACCGAAGAGCATCCAGGACCTGGGAAATGATCAACAACAACGGCCAAACAGCATTAAATATAACAATCTTGCTACAGTTTTGGTTTCCCCTTTGATTCATCTCCAGTTCTTTTCCTTGCCATGGAAAAATCGAGTTGCAAGTTGCAACAGGTCAAATGTGTTGATCTTTCCTTCTACAGACATAAATTCAAAAAGTTGTTGACACTTCAAATCCGAAATGATTAAGAACACCTGTACTGATAGAGCCATGCATGGCATGGAGGAGGATAGGGCCACATGCCCAGAGAGATTCAGAACAGACCTGAACCCAATCATGACGCTGGACAGATAAACAAACCAGAGTGACACTGTTGCTGGTAAATACTAATAGTTTACAGTTATTACTTATAACTAATGCCTCTCCATTAAAATAATAGGCACACTGTTTTAAAAAAAGAAAAGCAAAATAGCTACATTGTTGAAGCTCCAAATCCTCGGGTTAAAAAAGAGTAAACTGAGAACAGAACCCATCAAAGGGTCCAGCTCTCTTCAGAGGCGTGCACCGGCCGTTTCTGCAACCCCCGGCCGCAATTCCCGAGGCACCAAGTCAAAGAAAACAAACCACGGCTCTAGGCCTCTAGGGGAATCCGATGTGCCTGCGCCTCGTGTGAGGAAAAGGCCACACTTCCCTGCATCTGCAATTCTGCATGCACGAGAACGCAGGCACGACACAAACACACGAATTTGTTTCGCTTGCTGTGTGTCTGTGTGTCTTGCAATGCCGATGCCATTGCAGATTGCAGAGGCTACTACTGCTACACTGGCTGCACAGTACACACAGTGACACAGCCCTGTGCCTCTGTGTGTTTGTGTGTGGGGCAAGGTCGTTTTGGTTTTTAGTTAGCCTCTGGCTCTTTGTATCTGGTGTGTGATAATGACGAGAGATGGAGCAAAGGGAATAAGGGGAGTAGCACTGTAGCAGCAACTAGAGAGCAAAGAAAAGATCAAGGGAAGGAAAAGGAAGAAATCAAGAAAGGTGGTGATGCCTTGCTCTTGCTGCTCACCGTCGCAGCTTTTCCGGCGGTCACTCGCTCACTCTCAAGCAAACACCTATCTATCCGCGGCGCCTTTGGAGTCTGGGGCACGGCTACCGCCTCACCGACCATCATCATCATCTCTGGCACCCTTGCTCTTGCAGCATGCAGCAGTCACAACATCACATGACCCTGAGCCAGCACCTGCACCTAAGATTGCGTGGATCTCAAAGGTCGGGTTCATTCATTCAACCAGGCCTCACAGACTCAGAGCCAGCCCGGCCACCGTTCCTTCAGAGTTCAGAATAATTCTGAATACGGAGTTCTGCATCATCGCGGCTGCTGCTGCTGTTGCTGCTGCTGAGGACGACGCTGCACTGTCGCGCAGGTGCATGCATGCAGAAACATTGGGTTAATCAGTATGGCAATGCAGCCGTTTTTCAGATGGAGTGGATTAGTGCAGGATGGGCAGCAGCAGGAGACGGCTACGCGCTTATTAACCATTCAGCAGCAGCAGCAGGAGACTAGAGGAGCCTAAATTAACCATCTGCTTACTTATTCATCCTTGCGATTGATGCTTACAGATCGATCAAGAGTCGGTCCAGAACTCCAGATCGATCCAGAGATCGCTGAGAAGTAGTTGACCCTAACCCAGGAAAGCTGGACAGTTTTGGTAATGCAGACGATGCGTACTTAGGTTACCTAGCTAGCGCTTATTGATTGTTTCCCACGGCAAAAAAACGAAGCATGAAGTTTCCAATGGCTAATGCATGGCCAGTTTGTTTGTGTGTCTCTCTCACACACACAGCTCTGTGGATCCTAAGGTTTCATACAAAAGAGCAAAACAAAAAGGACAAAGGGGCCAAAGGAGATACAACTTGTCATGTTGCCCGGAACCCGGCGCGTAGCCAGCAGGCAGGCTGCTCCTGCTCCTGCTGCAATGCATGCGCTGTGCTTGCTCGCTCGGCCTCTGACCCGTGAGCTGTTTGTTATGTTTCTTCAGGCATTGGTCATGTCCTCGCACACATTTACTCCCCTGCATTTACTACCACTGCACTACACACTGTACCATCCCCCCCAAATTTCAAAAAGAAAAACTCACTCGTGCATATTGATCAAATACATTGTCATTTACGAAGCAACCAAGATTAGGAAGGAACGAGGCTCTCTAACTATATGCTGGTGTTGCTTTCCTTGTGTTCATAAACATTACTATATGTTGTTCATGCATGTATATGTTTCGTGGGAGTCAGAAGAGAGTGGTATTCGCTTTCTGTTAGCTAGCTAGGCGTGTGAGAAGAAGTTTGAACTTTGAAGTTTGTGTCAAAAGCTCTGGAAAGTTTATCCTTTTAAAACTCCAAAAGCTAGCAAAAGTAAGAGGCTCGTGGAAAGATCCCATGAATGTTTTGGTCAACACGACTTGCTTGGAATTATGGTAAGATCAGTGAGAGTGAAGAACAGCGAGAATTGATTAAACTAGTGTAGTTTCCATTTCCATGGAAGGAAGATCAATGCAAACAAGCATGCATGCATGTATGCACAGATCAGAAATCAGACGACGGATGAAGAAATGGAGTGGTGGAGTGTTGTCGTTGTGCTCACCTCCGTTGAGCCAGAGGACGAGGGGCTTCTTGGCCGCGTCGCCGCCGGCGGCCTCGGCGAGCCAGTAGAAGAGCGCCCGGCCGCGCGCCTCGCTCACCGTCACGTACCCGGAGTACTGTGCGAACGCCACCGGTGGCTGCCCTGGCAGCGCCTCCACCCGGTCCCGCGCCCGCTCGGCCTCCCCGCACTCCTCGCCAGCGACGACGAGACCAGCACCTCCACCTCCAGCCGCTAGCCACACGATCAAGATGCTCGCGACGGCGACAACAACGCCGCCGCCGCCGCCCGTCGCTCCACGCCGCCCTGGCCGCGTCGCCATTGATACGACTTTCTCGGAACGTCGCATGCAGCACACACGAGCTGAGACGAGCTGTGACTGCGAGCTGTAGTAGTAGTATTTATCCTGGAATTGAAGCGCGGGAGCTCAGCTCAGCTCAGCTCGGCTAGTGGAGTGGTGGCGCGCGAGCGCAATTAAGTGGCATTGGATCGGGAGAGACGGATGCCTGCGACTCTGCGAGCATTTAAGCTCGAACGTCTGAGGAGGAGGGTGTTCATGGCCTGGCGAGGGAGAGGACGGAGGGCAGGTGAGCAGCTACGCTACGGTGTGGAGTGGAGGTAGCTGAGGGGAGCCTACGTCGCCATTAATACTCCTCCGAGCATGGGTTTGCTTGAGATGGGGGAGGGATCGATTGACCATGGCCATAAATGCAGTGCAGCGCTCCTACACTCTAGCTGCTACTGCACACTCAGCACACACTCTAAACTACTGCACTCTGCGCTAGCTACGTACATTTTCATCTCTCTCTTTGCCTGTTCCTCACGACACCGCATTTTCAGTGCTAGCTACGTACACTCTCGTCTCTCTCTTTGCCTGTTCCTCAAGGCATCGCATTTTCAGTGTTGACGAGTATTTGTATGCTCCACTGAGAACAGAAGTTGCACAGTTACTGATGGTATACTAGTATGTGAGAAGGTGTGTAAATACTTTTCGTTTCAATAGAGTATGGAAGGAAAGCTTATCGTTCTTTTTTTACCTTCCTTGGAAGCCATTTGTGAAAAGTATATATACTTGCTGCTTAATTTCTATTAGTAACCATAAAAAGGATGAGGTTTCTGAAACAACGCCTATTTTCATTGAATAAGCAGGAGTTTACGTACAAACAAAATAAATGGAAAAGGCCAATTGCTTAGCCTCATCCTTGTTCTTGGTTAAAAGCACAGGAGGCATGGTCCTGAAGTTTTGGAAAAACCGAGCATTTTGTTCTTTCTAAATCTCCCACAAGACAAGCATGACTACGCATGCGTGTAGATAAGGTAGAAATTGTTATTTGCTTAAATACTAAAGTCTTGTTAGTGCACAATCACCTGAAATCTTAATAAGTACCGGTCAATTTCAAGATCATCTGATGTGCTTTGTCATACACGTTGATTCTGAATGATGGGTGGGCAAACTTGATTGGAACTTAGTAAGCTTTCAGTCCATGTACCTTTGCAATAGACAATCCCAAAATACTAATTATATAAAACTTGAGGCCCCTTGATAGGAGGTACGTAGCCACGTAGGCGATTGGCCGAATGTGCGGTACATCTAGCCAAAAGAAGACAGCAGTGGCACGTACGCAGCAAGCAACATTGACAAGAGCAGCAGGGAAGCGTATATTAGATGGCATCGATCGCCTTGGTAAAGAGCAAGAAATGGAGTCAAGGTTCAGCTAGACACGTACAGCCTCCGACTGGGATTCGATCGATCCATACTATTATTGCACTTGGAATCGCAGTCTCCGTCGTCGTGCAATGCCCTGATGACCGATCACGATCGAACAGATAGACGTGGAGGATGCTACGTGCCCATACCAACGCCATGCCATGCTAGCTGCCCTGTCGTCGCGCTCACATGCACAAACGCCGTCGAATTTCCCGGGAGATATCAAGAGGTTCACATGCGAGATGGCGTGGCCGGATCGCGATGACGACGACCCGACGTGCCCGGATCTTCCAATCCTCCTAGCTATCTACTGTTACTGCAACCCTTTGTTTGTGATCGTTTGTCCCCATTTCCTCAAACAAAAAAAAACTTCGATTCTGTTCACAAACGTGAGACTTTTTTGAGTTTTCCCAATGGTGATCGAGAAGATGCATGCATGGTAATCAAGCGCAGCAGGTAGCGGCTGAAATGCGCAAATAATCGCGAGGTTTGACACGGAGCCGGCCGCCTGCCTGTGCGCTATCTCGAGGATTTTAATATCTTCACGTCACGGTTCAGGAATCTGATGTTTTTGACAATTTGACCCGATAGAAAAATGATCTGAGTACTGCGGCCATGAGGGCCCAATAATTTTTCTGTACTCTGCGTCTCGGATCATTTCGTTTGGCATTGTCTCCTTGCGAGAGGCAGATAAGAATGATGCCGCTGCCACCCGTCTTCTCTCTCTCTCTCTCTCTCCCTCTCTCTCACTCACTCTTCAGTGGATTAAACTAAACATGTCAATTCTGAACTCGTTTCCTCCTGGAACAAAAAAAAATCTTGATTATTGAAGTTGATAATTATTAATGGATCCATGCGTTAGTTTGCTATGTCATTAACGACCTAAACTAAACTAAACAGTTCGTTGCATGGGAGTACGCACCTAGGCAGCAGCATCTCTGTTGACAGGCTTGTCGGGGTGCATGCCCTTTATGTCCTCGATTAATTGTGCCTAGAAACAGAGGGGTCTCCCCTTCCAAGATTCCACTTTTATTACTTGTTGCAAGGCTACAGCGCTGCGGACTGCACTGCACATTTTACTCTCTAGGTGGATCCTGCTTTGCACACTGCGCCAAGAACGCCTGTGTATGTTTTGTTCTCTTGAACAATGCCATGGCACCCTATTCATGCCTGTCTCACTGTTGTGTCTGTATTTCTAAGCATCAGAGACCAGACGAGTAGTATATCAAACATTGTCATTTTCTCCATGTTCCTGGCCTTACTCGCCACTCTTCAAACCTTCTATACGTCTTTGCCATTTTGGATGACTCAGAAGGCCCATTGGATACCTGCATCGGACACATGATACTATAATTATCCTAGCTGCTTAGCACCAAGTCATAAACAACTACTCCTACTTCGTAGCAAGCTCAAGTATTAGACTATCTACTGCCCTGTGCTCCCGACAAAGACAAGTGAGCCGGCATATCAGGTAGAACAGATAGATCCCTATACGAGAGAGACTGTGACGAGCTGTGAGCTACGGCGATAGGTGTGCAATTCTTCGAGGGGCGATGCGATGCGAGCTCCCCGAATTGAAGTCGTTGCATGGAAATTGATGGTGTGAGGTCGACCTGTGCTGAGAAATTGAGGAAAGGAAAGGAGTAGCTGCTAGATAGGACCCTGCAGTACAGATATCTCTGAAACCTTTTTGGTTAGCTGAAACTATTTACTAGGCTTTCTGCTTGCCAGGGCCAAGGAAAGTAATGGGGATTCCATTTCTAGCAGTGCAGGTTGCTGCTCCTTCCGTAGTAAGGCTCGACATAAAGCTCGAGGCTCGTAGCTCGGCTTGGGCCCGGCGAGGCTCGGCTCAGGCTCGGCTCGGAGGTGCAATGAGCCGAGCCCGAACCTCCTCCTCGGCTCGTAAAGCTCGGCGAGCCGAGCTAAAAAGCTCGCGAGCCGCTCGGAGGCTCGTTTGGGCTCGTTGCATAAAAAAATTTGGGCATGACCTTTACTAAAAATTTGAAGTCAAACAATAATAAAATATAGTGCTTCAACTATATTTTTAAAATTAAATAGGATAACTAACCAATCATATGAATTATCAATAACATGCAAGCAACTATGCCCTAGTGCAAGCAAAAGAATTCCAATTATGCTAAAATGCTAAACAAGAGTTACATGTACGGCAATCATAAACGGGCAGGTTGTTATTCTAAATTTTCTAAGAGCACACATACAAAGTGTACATGTGTATTTCTTAAGTTTTAAGCAAGAGCTGTTTGTAAATCCAATTACGAATTAGTACACTGTATTTATTTGCTTGTTGACCTCATAGCTAATGGAATTCCTGAGTGACAATATATTAATTTATGTACGTGTCACCCTAACCAACTCCCCCAAATATAAACCATGACAGGCTCCAAACTCCTCACAAGAGTCGTATTTCTAGTTTTGCAAACAATGTGCAAAATTCACTTTCAATATTCAAGATCGCTGACCATAACCGATAATAATAACTTGTCCTGACAATAAGTACCAACCACATTCTAGAAATAATAAGCTTTGGATCAACACACGATATTCCAAGAGTGGGATTTAAAATTTCGACAGGACAATCCTTACATCATGGCCACTAAGACAAAATCACAAGTTTATCACAACAAATAAAAACAGAAATAGCGAGCTCTACACTTAAAAAGGAGTGCCTACAAGGCATGACACGAGACATATATAGTTAGCCATCACTAAGTTCAACACCACAGCACATAGTAATTAGAAACCTTCATGGGAGATTGGGAGAAGAGGACCTTGTCGGCTGATCCGGGTGGTGCTTCGGTGGCAGCGGTGGCTGTCCGGCGAAGAAGCGGAGGCGGCGCAGCTGAGGACGAGTGGCAGCAGCGCGACAGGGAGGAGCGGCGTGGCTCGGCTAGGGGAAGGAGCGGCGGCACGGTGCGGCTATGGAGGCACTGGAGCGGGAGGACCGGAGGAGCGGGAGGGGAGGAGCGCGGCAACGACGGCGGTCCGGTGAGGCCGAGTCCGGCGCGGTTGGGGATGGAGCCGCCGGCCGCGGCGACCGGCCGAGGAAGGAGACGAGCGGGGTAGCTCGGCCAGGGGAAGGAGCGGCAGCGGCGGTGGCTGTGGAGGGGGAGGAGTGGTGCAGACGGTTGTCGAGGGAGAGGAGGAGCGGCGGCGGCGGTCCGGCGGGCGAGGCCGAGCCTAACCCTAGACGGGCAGACGGCGGCGCGGCGTGGGGTTGAGCAGAGCTGCGGCCTGCGGGCAAAACGATCGGGACTCGGGAGTACTTCGGGTCCGGGACGGGGGATTAGGGGCAGGCGGTTGGCCGGCTCACGAGCTCATATGAGCCGGCTCGAGCCGGCAACGAGCCCGAGCCGAGCCCAAATTTCGGCTCGCCGCATGACACGAGCCGAGCTTGGCTCGACTCGTCTTTTCACGAGCTGGTGCGAGCCGAGCCGCTCGGCTCGGCTCGTGTCCAGCCTTATTCCGTAGGCATGCATGGATTGTTGGCTTTAGCCGGAGGATCAAGCACACAATCTCAAAAACAAGAATTTAGATTTCCGGACACCTCGAACCGTGTGTCCTTTTCTCATGTATACATAGAACTAAAAGATACATACTTCGACTCGTATACTACCGAGAAACCGAGCACTTTCCAAAACTAATCACACGGCGACCTTGACCACTATTCGGACTGTGTACGCGCATAAAAAATTTGACTCGTATACTTACAGAATTCGGACACCACAAGCATGGGTTAGTTTTTAACAATCACCCTCTAATCTAAACTTGTCAACCCATAGACTCCCTCTAATCTTGACTTATCGCCTTATCGATTCGACTTAACACATGATCCGGACTACTAGTCACGCTGTCACATCTAGCATGATACATGCAGACTAGATGCACCATTAGCCTCATGCAATCTCACGGAGAGACACATCTTCACTGGTTCTTGTCCTACTACATGCTAAGCTCGATCCTTATTGACGCTCACACGCGACCCTGTCTCGATTTACATGTGCACACATACTAGTCATATCTCAGTGTTGTGCCCATGCAAACTCAACAAAAATAACACTAAGACACGACTCTTAACTTTGTTGCTGCCACATCACCGTCAGAGTAGCGTTGGTTCATCATCAGCATCCGCATATGTGAGATGCGCCTCCGCCCTCCTTCTTTGGTTTGCGACACTCTCGTGTGTAGTGTCCATACTGCTGACAATTATAGCATCGAATTGTGGATTTGTCACGGCGGCATCCACGCTTTCTTGCTATCCACTTTGATCTTGTTAACATGAGATGCTCTTCATCTTTATTGCTGTAGCCTTGTAGTCGTTCCTCACGAGTCTTTAACCTTCCAATGACCTCTTCCACTGTCATTGTTTTGAAATCACCAAATTGCTCTATAGTAGATGCAATATGGAGAAACTTTGAGGGGACGGCTCGGAAGAATTTTTTGACGGCGTATGTTTCCTTGAACTTCTCACCAAGCGCTCGTATGCCGTTGGATGATGGTCGTCAGCCTAAGAGCGAAATCATCAACTGATTCTGATTCCTTCATCTATAATTTCTCGAACTCAGATTTCAGGGTTTGCACCCTCGCCTCCTTGATGCGATTGTCTCCTAGGTGCATCGTCTTCAATGCCTTCCATGCCTGCACAGCTGTCTGTTTTTCGGTGATCATGACGAGCTTGTCTTCAGGGATGCTTTGATAGATGGCTGTCGGTGCCATCTGATCCATCTTCTCATTGATGTCTTTGCTTGAGTCATCCGGTTCAACTGCGTCCCAAATTCCTTGTACGCGCAACGATGCCCTCATTTTGGTTGCCTATAGTGAGTAGTTGATCTTCGTTAGCATCGGATAAAGAAAAGATGTGCTTCCCTCTTTCGTAGCCATTTTCTCGGTCGTCGCTTCCACCAACGTCTTCGCCGCGTCGGCCTCCACTCGAGACCTTGAACAAGACTCTGATATCAATTGTTGGCTTTAGCCGGACGATGAAGCACACAATCTCAAAAAGAATTTAGATTTCCCGACGCCTCGAACCATGCGTCCTTTTCTCATGTATATACGAGTATCTCTACTACTTAAAAAAAGAGTAGCGTTCCCTTTCCTGCCGGCAGAGTGCGTTTTGCCCACCCTTCGTCCAACCTTACGTAAGTTTCCTCCTCCCTCTTCCTGTTTTGATTTTTTTTCCTCCCATCTCTGATTTTTTTCACCGGTTTTTCCTAAAAACCGCCTCAACTACCCCACCAATTATTGACTTACCAAATAAAATTCTGTTTTCTTTGGTAAGCCAATAAATACTTACCAAATATGTGTTTACCAAATAAAATCCTACTATTTTTACACAATCACATTAATATGGGCAGGTAAATCACGAGCTAACGTACTAGAATATTTATACCCTGTTGCAACGCACGGACAATTATCTATAGAACTAAAAGGTACAGACTTCGATTCGTATACTACTGAGAAATCGAGCACTTTCCAAAACTAATCGGCGACCTTGATCACTATTCGGACTGTGTATGCGCATAAAAAAACTGACTCGTATACTTACAGAATTCGGACACCACAAGCATGGATTAGTTTCTAACATGGATATCAAACGTTTGGCGCAAGAATTCAACGCCGTTTTACTGCTATGTTTCTTCTGACTTTCTGAGAGTGGCATTTCATTTGCTGCGCGTGGTCGTTGCGAGGAATTCAGTATTAGTAGTTCCCACCGACGCAGCGACCATCCAATTTCACATGCATGCGTTCAGACCCATCTGTTAATCGGTACTAGTGTCACTGACAGGGGGGCCCCGGGTGATTTGTGCGCGTCAGTGGGGCCCACTACCAGTGACGGGTCACAGTGATTTCATGAAACAAATACTAGTAGCTCAGCATTAGTGGCTGTTGTATTAAGGTCTGAAACTGAAGATGGAATTTTTCTCTAGTACTTCCATGTCTCAAATTTCAGCACCTTGCATGAAGATTCATGGGATCCATTATTTCTTGAGAGAAAGAACATGAATCATGGAAGTACGCATGGTGTGTACGTACATACCATTGCTGGTCTTGAAAGCCCGAAAGGTACGGCACGTCCAGATGCGTGCACAGGGGGCCCTGTGCCCACAAACACGCATGCTCGCATTCATCTCCATTCGCAAGGACCGGAGCAGACAATCCACATGCAAGCATGCAGCACCAAACCCTGAAAAAATGGCTTTCCGTTTGGAGATCAACTGGTGACAAATGGTCGGAGATGTTGTGAACTGTTCTTTTGTTATGCTGATCAAATGAACAGCATTCCATACATTGGTATTGGGCCGAGATTCAGACGAGAACACGCATGAGAGACAAGCGATGTTGGACTGACGGACGGGGCCGGACAGGCAGGGGTCTGGAGATCCTTGTGGTTCTGACGATCGAGCACACGCATCTCCGATCGATCGAGGACGACGACCAGCTAGCCGGTCGCGTTCTCGCGCATCGCCGTGATGCGTGCCGTGCACGGAATCAATTGTAGATCCTGACATATGATTGCAGATCTGCAGCCTTGCGCGCGGGCATTCTACGTGAAACATGCAGCCAGAACGTATGGCTGAAACTGCTGCCCATGGATCGGCTTGCGAGCAATGATGGGCGCGGCCACTGGCAGAGCGGCGTGCATGCGTGCAGCCAGCACCACCACTGTTTCTGCTTGGTCCCGGCCGGCAGCTGCGGTGCTATGAAGCACGCTCAAAGTATCGGATCACTGTTCGGTCCCAGGGTTGCTGCGTCCGGCACCTCTCGTGGTGGTAGCCGGCCAGCCTGCAGTGCAGATCGATCGATCGATCGTGTGTTAACTGTATGTATCCGCAGTGGACTTTGCACTTCGATCGGCACCACCACCATTCACGGTGCGCCTTTGATCAGGCGATCGATCGCTGTGCCCCCCTACGTCCGCCGGCCACGGCGGAGTTCCACCGAGGAGGTGAGCTCGGTGGCGTCTGCCTGGCGTGGCGACGTCGTCTCGGATCGAAAGCGGGGGCCGTGCTGACGATCGAGGTTGTTGAAACGCCAGCGCCGATATGCAATGGGCCAGGCCGTGCCATTACCGTGCGCTCTCGTGCCTGTCGAGCGAGGGAGTCCGACCGCCCATTGCGCTGACGATGCGTTGCGTCGCGCTCCGATCATGCGTCCGGTGCTGTTGGTGCTCGCGTTTTGGCCAGAAGCTGCTCTCCGTTACTATCCACGTAGTTTCCGAGTTTATTTCTAGTCTGAGTATCTGATCATGTCCCCTGAGACTTTATAGTCGTTGGGTTTCATATGGCCAGATAGTTGGATGTGTTTTTTTTAAGCTAATGGCTAGTTCTCTTGAGTGTTATATTACCACTCTCTCATTCAAGCATATATTTTCACTATTTTTGAAATCCTAGGGTCAAGAGAGCTTCTCCTACTTTCCTGAAGTAGAAATCATTAGTTTTATGGGGAAAATCTAAATCAAGTGTGAAATTGTTACCAATTGAGCACTATAGCATTGAGTTTATCTCAAAGTCTACTTTTTACTATTGGAGATTGGGATCTTCTAGATGGCTATGAGACTTTGAGAGCTCCCAAGCAAGTTGTGGTGAGTCTCAAAAAGTATGTGAAAGTTGGGATCCACCGGCGTCATGGAAAGGATCACCAAGAAGAGATCAAAAAAACACAAAGCGCATTTTCGAGAGATAAATGCTTGAAGGGAAACCAACTCTAGATCGGTCGACGATCGGTAGACCGCCGATCTTACGGTATTCGTGAGGTGAAGATACTTGGGGGGTAGGGACCTCTAGGGCACAAGGCCAAGAGATCTGACAGCAAGGAAACACCCTTTTTATACAGGTTCGGGCCTCCCTCAGGATAATAACCCTACGTCATGTTCGTATATATTGATCAAAGAAGTGTCTTACAAGGGATGTGTATGTTAGTGGCTACCCTAAGCCTAATCGGAGACTAATACGAATAGTTCTTCGGGGCTCGACTCCTTCGAGGCGGCGGGTCTTCTCGTAGGAGATCGCTAGGACTCCTGGATCTAACTTGACTTCTAGATTTTGGAGAACCTAAAAGACCTTCTGGGACTTGAAAGACCTGTCCTCCCCTATGGGATTGCTGATTCTTTTATAGGGGGCTCTCCGAGTTGTACCGGACATGGACTTATGTCCGAGTAGAACTCTGGCTTCCTTAAACATCGGGATTGACTTCCTAGTTTAAAAGGTGTACTTCCTCCTTTCAGGGAGGTTACCTTATCTCCTGGGAATCCTTACCGGATACGTCCTCATATACGGGATATTATACTATACATCGTCAAGCCTCCCATCAGTACGTGAAATGAGGTCATGACTGTTCTGTAGGAAATCTGCCCTTGTCGGGAAGCAACTCCAAGTAGGCGATTTAAAGTACTTTTGCTGACAATGTTCCCGAGTAGGTAATATCTCTACCGGGTAGTCATGATATCCTTGGTCGGGATAAACCTCCGAGTAGTCCAAGGCATTTTTCTGGGCTGGCTTGTCCGTGAAGCACCTTTGGTTTAATCTGATCCGTCAACCAAAGACACGTGTTCGCTTGGTAGCTTTATGGGAAACCGAACCGTCATGGCGGAATTTTTGCATGGTGATGAATAATCTTTCCTTTCCTGTGCTACTGTCCGGCTGACATTTAGCGAAACCGCAATGCGCTTGTCAATTGCGACGAACAGGAACTTGTAGCCCCCGAGCGAGACCGGGAAGGGCCCTAGGATATCCAGGCCCCATTCGTGAAGGGCCACGACAAGGGAATCGTCTGCAATGCTTGGGCGGGCTGGTGAATGCGTCTACTGTGAAATTGGTACTGACGACATTGCTTTACCAAGTTGCTCGCGTCACGGAGAGCTGTCGGCCAATAGAATCCTTGTCTAAAGGCCTTTCCGACCCGGGTTCGGAAAGATGCATGTGCCCCGCACACCCCTCCATGGATTTCCTCGAGTAACTCTGTACCCTGCTTCTGAGGTATACACCGCATGAGCACTCCGTGAGCTCCTCTTCGGTAGAAGACTCCGTCGACCAGGGAATACATCCTAGCGCATCGGGCAAGCTGCTCGGATAGTGTATCATCCTCAGGCGTAGTCCGATCGAGAAGGTACCTGTGGATGGGCTCTGACGGAGGGATCGCCTTCGGGTAGGCCCAAGACAAGAAGTCGGTCCAACAGGCCTAGGATGGCCCAAGTCCACTCTAGGAGGCCCACTCGGCTGACTACGTCTCATGAAGTCCACCCGGCTGCAACGGCAGAGCTCCATCAAGGCGAGCGTTACAACGCCATCATTAGAGCGTTACCACGGCGCGCTTGATTAGGAGTTATGGCACATAATTAGTGCGCCGTTACCACGACCCGGCCGACTCGGCAGCTGTAAGCCCGAGCCTTGTCAGTCCTATATAAGGCGAGGTTAGGGCTCCAGAATAAGGGTTGATTGGTTGGCGAGTTAGCTTCTCATTTCTCCATACTTGTACGCTCCACTCTCCACTGTAAATCTTTCATACGAGATCAAACAATCCAGCAGAAGTAGGGTATTACCTCTTCCACAAGAGGGTCTAAACCTGGGTAAAATCTCCTCGTGTGAACCCGCCTAGATCATCCACTTGCGTCCCCGAATCCATCAAAATGTATATTAACGCGAAATCCCTGCGACAGGCTCTATCCACGAATCCTCAGGATCGGGGGGAGCAACGAGTCGACCTGCCACTCCCCTTGGAGCGTCAATACCTGGTGACTTCCTTGAATGGTGCTCTGTTCTGAGGGTGACTATTCCTTCGTCTACAGGTTCGTTAGAAGCTATGGACGGCGTCGAAATCCTTTTTGCAAAAGTCCTGGGTGGACATAGAGATCGTGAGGACGCCAGGCGGACAAGACTATCGGCTCGGCAGTTATCCTTTCATAGGATGTACCATACTTCGAGCCTGATGAATTTCTTCTCCGGCTTCCTCCCCTCTGCTAGGTAGTTACCATATTCTGGTCTAAGGTCTGATATTCCTTGGACACTTATCTTGCTACCAGCTATGAGTCCTCGTTCACGAGTAGGCGACGGATACCAAGCGCGAACACGACTCGGAGACCGGCAAGCAAACCCTCCTAACGTGGCCGGGAAGTCAATCTGCAGTGCATACTGTAGGCATTCTCCGGTTGGTGAAGTCAGTTCCGGCATGGGGTTAGTCAGCTGTGGAGCCCCCAGCTCAGGACGCCTGTCATCCGACTTGAGCGAAGGTCTAGCCCCCGGTCGCGACGCTTCTAGATATAATCAACAACTGAAAACGTTAGTCGTAATTTGCCTTTACTGAAACTAACCTTTTGCCTTTTTGCTCGCTTCGTCCGGGACCTAGAGGAGCGATTGGTCCGGTCAGAGCAGGAGCGGGAAACCGACTTCGAGGCGAAGAGATCTCGAATGGCTGAATGCAGATAGCCTGCTAAACTGACTTAACACTTTTTGATTAGTAACTGTGCTTAATCTGTGTGTTTTGTTTTCCGAAAGTTGATCATTTTCGAAATTAACTGCATTGTGAATGTTGTCGGATGCAAAGGTTCTCGAGGATTTAGTCGAACTTCGTGTCCACCTTCCTTGACTTAGGTTTACGAGTTGCGCCGTATGCCGCTGACTGCGATTGACCAGGCCTTAGGTTTAGTCGGATGGAGGTCTCAGAGGCTCCTCGTCATCAGTAAACGCGATAAGGGGTCTTCGTACAGTCTGTCATAGGCATAGCAGCAAGCCGGTTCCCTTGTCAAGGGGTATTTGTCGGCGGAATGGGGCCCAGGGTCCCCCGAACCGCCGGCGGAGGCCAATCAGATGCCACGGAGCGAGACACGTGGCGGCCGGGTCGGTGTAGGCCCCGCCCCGACTGTCAAGTGGATCCGGCGGTCAAGCCCAGGCGCTCGGGGGCCTTCCTCGGGCATCGCATCCGCGCGAGTAACCAGAAAAGGCCTTGGGCTCCCGAGAGTCCAAGGCTCAGGAATCAAGGGAGCGCTCGGGGCCCCTTTCCCGAGCGCCCGGCGTCCCGAGAGGTGTGAGGCCCAGGGGAGTGCTCGGGATGCTCCCCGAGCGCTCCTCCTGGAGTTCCCCCCGTAAGGGATCCCGAGCGGCCCTCCAACGAGTGCTCCCCGAGCGCTCGAGGCCGCCTGGGGCCAGCCTGGGACAGCTGGCGGCCCTCCCAGTGAAGGAACTGCTTGGGGCCGAAGTGCTCGGGGGTTGTCGTGCCCCCCGTGGGGCCCTCCCCCGGGCACGTCATCGAGCGGTTAGCTTCTCCAACAAGCTTCAGCCCTGGCAGAGGCATTTAATACCCGTCATTTCGACAAGAAAATCTAAGTCCTGTGAGGGCATGATGACGGTCAGGCCGGGTCCCACCCGCTCAGGCGGGAACCCCATTGGCTATCGCCCATGCCGAGAGGCGGGCCCGGCTGACAGGTTTGTTGATCGACCGGGCGCGCCGCACCGCACGCCCCTGTCGCTGTCAACCTTTTCGCCCCTTGTGTCGCGTCACCGCGCGCTCCGGTGCGCGGGTTTGGTCGCTGACACTCGGGGCCCAGGAGCGGGTGTCTCACCAACCCCGTCAGAAGAAGCCCGGTAAGTCTCCATTCCGAGGCGCGGCGATGAGACGTCCGGCGCAGAAGTCTACACCGCGCATTAAATGAAGGCGTGGGCAGCCCTGTAGCGCCCACGTCGTCAGCAGTACCCTCCGGCCACTGTGGTAAACCCCCGGGTATATAAGGGGAGAGCCGAGGCCATGCAGAGGGTGAGAGATTTCTAGGTTGAACTTTTGGTTGGGCAATTGTTAGACAACAGTTAGACTCTTTTTCAGTTGAGTTTTCCTTAGGTTGGAGAAGACAACCCTAGGGTTAGATCTCTTGGAGAAGAGCTCCCTTGGAGCAGCCAAGGACTTTGTAATCTCTGATAATCGCCAATATACACACACAAAAGCAGGACGTAGGGTTTTACACCTTTGAGGTGGCCTGAACCTGGGTAAATCTTTGCGTCTCCTGCATCAGATCCTCCTCTCCAAAAATCATCACCGGTTCACAAAAGAACTCCTACTGCGCCCCTGACCAAATCCCAAAGGGGGTCCAACCGGACCACCGCTAGAGGCGTCTCTACGCCGACAGTATTGGACGCTAGTTAGTGAACCTCTCGTAACCCTTGCTCTGACGACATTGCACTCTATCCAGGATGCCTTCTGTTCAAAGTAGTCGGGGTGGCCGGTAAGCGTACGATTTTGTTGGCCTAGTCATACTTGTACCTTTTGTTCTTCCCTTGCTCGGAGTCGGGGAACTTTGCTACGGCAACCGAGGAGTTTAGTCGGCCAGGCCTTAGGTCTAGTCAGGTGGGGGGCTCAGTGGCTTCCCCTGTCACCTGTAGACACGTTAAGAGGCTTTCCTCTCATCCCAGACGGTTGCAGCGCGGAACCATTTTTCCTTTGCTTAGGTTGGGTTGTCGGTACGTGCATGTGTACGCCAGTTTTTTGCTTGATGCCACATACTTATCCAACCCCCGACTGTCTTATTCGAGAAGTTTCTCAGATAGGCAGTCTGGACAAATAAATATCGAACAAGAAACTTGATATTTTAAAAACTGTGAACTGACTGAAGCATCATTTACAAGTTACTTTAAGAAAAAAACTGCTAGGAAAAACTAGAAGTAAAAACATCATCTCCTCCTCTCGAGTTGTCGTTGGTTGCTCCAGAAACTCTCATGCTCTTGTCGTGACCCGCTGAAAAAGCTTGTCGAGTGCGCGTGCTAGGCGACGGCGCCCAGAACGTCTTATCATCGGCTTGTTCGTAGCTTGACGACTTGAGGCTGGAGCTGGCGCAACCTGAGAGGGACTGGCGGTCGGAGGGGTGATGACTGTGCGATCTTACCGAAGGTACTTGCACGAGGAACTCTCTAAGGGGACTCGACTATCTCTTTACTGCTAACTCGAGCAACCTGGATCAGGCGACTTCTCCTGTGGAGCCGTTGTCCTGCTGAGAAGAAAGCCCTTTTTGCCCCGGTTCCGAACTAGACCTGCTCTCCGACTTGGAGGGGGTGTTTTCCGAAGTCGTCGCTCGTAGTTGCGGTGGAGGTCTTGCTGATGCAGGGATGCGCGTAGTAGCATCGGAGTCTGCTTCTGTCACACCCTGATTTTCATCGTCCGGATTTTCCGAAAACCTAAACCCTAAGACGCGTATATGCGTATATGTTCCAGTCTTATGGCGTGTTCGATTGGTTTTCTAACGCTTCTCAACGCATGTCATTGCATGAGAACAGTTAGGGTTCTCTCATCATCGCATGTGCATAAAACCCTAAAACCCTAAATCGGACACACGCACCATATATGCAAGAGCTGTCCAAACCCAAACCCTAAGTGGCAACCTGCTCATCTTTGCTCCCGACCCTCCAAATATAAACCCTAACCTCCCCCATACCCTACCTAAGTCGTGCCATCGCCCGAAACCCTAAAACCCAATCTGTCGCCCTAATTCCTAATAATTCTTTTATCAGGCAGAAACCCTAAAATCCATATTGCATGTATTTTCTTCCATCCAAAAATTCTAGAAAAATTTCATAAACTTCTTAAAGCTATTTGGCACCTAAATATGAAATAATATTTGAGGGCATAGTTCAAAAATCTTGGATTACATTCAAATTTGAAATTAGGTCAAAATCTCACCTTGAACTACAACCCTCTCAAATCTTGTTCAGAAAAACTCCATAAAATCCCTCAAGGCTCATCTCAGTACCAATGTTCCAAATGTGCAAAGACGTGCATACCTCCAGTTCAAAAACTTTGCACAAACTCTGTCGAGCACCTCGCTTTATTTTCTTCCTTCTCATGAAATCAAGACCAAACTCTATCCATTTGCTGCCAGACTTCACCAACACTCTTACTTCAGCTCAGCTGTTGTCCCCAGTCTCTTATCTCCTCAGTACCTCAACTCTTCTCTGCAAGTTTAACCCTAGGGTCATTTCATGCCGGCTGTGGCAAGCCATTGGCAGCCTTGTTCTACAAGGTTTCCAAACCAATCCCTTGCTACTTTCCTCCCCTCTGGTCACCTCAAAACCGTAGACTCGCTCAGGCACTTGCTCAGCATGCTAGGGCATGCTAGGGCACACGCATGCCACTCGGGGCGCGCCCTGGCAATGTCTTGGACGCACGCCAGTGCGTGGCAGTGCCGACCGCCAGCATCACCCACACGCTACCCCCGCCTCCGCTCGCCGGCCGACCTAATTCCGCACGGCACCACTCACCCTGGCCTCTAGCAAAGCTACATGCGACAACGTCTCGTCCTCGCAATGTCCCGACGCCGTGCACGGCTGCCCACAGCGGCATCCCACCTCAACTCCTCGTCCGCAGCTATAAGAAACCCCCCTGAGCTCCCTCTTCCTCCCCATCCAGTCCCTACTCCTCTTCTCAAGCCCTGCCAAGCTCCAATCGCACTCAAACTTCCTCCTCCACATTCCCAAGCCGAAGCTCCTTCCCTCGGTTCCGCATCCAATCAAGCCAGACCAAACTCCACTGAACAATCAAACCTCGCCATCCTTCTCCTCTTTTTTTCCCTACCAGAAGCACCCGCCAATTCCTCAAAAGACCCCGGGAGTAGAAAAGCCCCAAAGTTCACCGGCGATTGCTCGCCGGAGCTGCGCTACACCCGCTCGCCGGCCGGACACCCCTCCCCATCCGACTGACCCGCGGGCCATCCAAGAAGAGTGGGCACGCCAAAGCGGTAAGTGGCCTCCATGCCACTGCTAGCGGGCCCAGGGACCTGACTGGGTCCACTGTTGGGTTTAGTGGAGGCGTAACCCCACTTTACGCCTTCGACGTCACCAAACCGAAGCAGAGAACCAGCCGGTTTTTCCTTTAGAACCGGTCCTACCTCTGGTTCACCCGGTTCAGTACCTTAATGGTCGGTTCTCAGAAAACCTCCAAAATAAAAGTTGTTCCTAAAAATATTTCCCAACTTTTGGTTTAAACAGAATTTCAAAAATTCAAATTTTCTTTACTGATCAGAGGATAATTCAATATTCTTTTTAAATTCAAACCCCCCTTTAAAATTCTTTTGAATCTTTGAACCATTCCAAAGTTTCTGGCATGGCTAAAGTTTTAATCTTCCGAACCTAGCATAAAAACACTTGTATGTGTATATATGTTGCATGATTCAAAAAGACAAAGGGACGCGAACGTAAACCCTAACAACCCTAACCCTAGATTTCATGCATATATATATATATCTTAAATAGCAACTCAAACATGTTGAACCTTTTCAAAATATTTCTCCAGCACTTTCAAAACCATCAAGCCTTTGGACTCTTCACCCATCTTGTAAAGCCTAGGGTTTCCGAGCAAAAGCCATTCTAAGCATGAAGCCCTAATTCATAAAGTCCCCGCATAAAATACAGAAGCATACCTTCCCTTTTTCCTCGGCATGATCTTGCAAGCATGGCATCTGTTCTATACTGATTTTCCTTTCTGATGCTTCATGTCGCTTGGTCCTTATCGACGTTATTTTGAAACATGTAGTTGACGGTGTGAGGTACGTTCTTCAGGAGGAGCCCGAAGCATCCCCGCGTCCGGAACAAGACCAAGACCTGCCAGGCAAGCTCTCCACCCTTGATCATGTTGGATCCCAAGTTTACGAAATATATTTTGTTTTATGAAACATGCATGCTATGTTTTATACCCGTTATTTTATGTAGCCTAGTTATGTCTGAAACTTAGAAAACCCTAGCTCGACCCTGTATTCCTTGTCACCCTAAGGACTACCTATTCCGGAAAAAGTTATCGGAAGCCTAGGGTAGAGTATGTATGTATGCTTAGCCTTGCGGTAGCAAAAATTAGGTTTTCAAAATAAAAAGTGAAATACTCACATATTTCATGTGGCAAATATTTGGAAACGGACCGTCGTGTCCGAAGGAATATGAAGGTAGTATATCCATGGGTTGGAATACTTTACCGCAAAAAGGTTTTCGTTAAAACCTGAAAAAAATAAATTGGAGAAGATTTTGATCCAGGTCGGAAATGAAGGGGGAAAGCAGAAAACTTGTTAAATGTGAGGTAATGTCCGGCGTGGTTCTCGCAGCCTGTTTACAGGAGTGGTGTGGAGTCCCTCTCGGATCACCTAAGGACCGAGCTTAAGTGCCGTTTGGCCAAGTCTTACCGTACGTCCACATGTCCTTTATGGGAAGGACTTGATGTAATAGCCGGCCTGAACTAGCATGAACCCGTAGGCAGTGTGTAGCGTGCAGATGAGGTTGTAGCCTCTGTAGAGAAAAGTTTCCGCAGGAAAGCGATGGCTTGTTTGCCACAAAGTTGGAACACCAACCTTCTTGCAAGCGATGATACTGACTCAAGCTAGGTTTGAGATATGTCCTTCTGGCGGGTTCATGGCTTGGTTCACACCGGCGAAGAGTCTCGTTGTACTAGCTCTGGTAGTATGCGGTGCACAGTATGCCCAGAGTGACTTACATCGTGTGGGTAAAGCCGTACCATCTCTGCAGAGGGTTAAAACTATTCGAATAGCCGTGTCCACGGTCAAGGACGAACTTGGTTAGGCCACACTAAAGTAGATTGGGTTGCAAAACCTAAAAATATGGATATGGGTTAAGGATGCGATCCGCCGAGTTCGCAGGGTGACATGCAAGATCCCCGCAGTAGCGGGAGGAATGGAGAAAAGAGTTCCCGTCATAGCGGGCAACCGTTGTTATCCCCGTAGGTACCGGGTGAGCTATGTCTCCCCGATGAATCGGGCGATTACCATGTTTTCGTTGGTATCCCCGTATGTACCGGGTGAACTATGACTCCCTTAGAAATCGGGCAATTACCATGCTTTGCCGTTATAGCGGAAAGCACAGAGATGATCTCCCCGTTGTAACGGGAAGAGTGATACAAGTAGGTACCTTATCTCGTTGCGTCGAGATACCTTGCTAAAATTGCTTTAATATATATTTACATATTTCAAATGCAAACTTACTTTCTCGCACAATATGAAACCTAGGATAGAGCCAATTTCTTGATAATTTCTTTGCATGCTCATATCCATGATAAACTCCCTGGCGGAGTGCTTGCGAGTACATTCCATGTACTCACCTGGCTTGTTATGTGGCCAGACGATGAGGAGGAGTACCAGACCAGAGATAGCGACAGTGATTTCGAGACGTAGGGTTTCTCCCCCAGTCAGTTGCCTGTGGTTTGGCATATTGATGGGTTATCTACCGCGTGTTTATTTCCGCTGCTGTTTTAAATTCGGCCAATAGGCCTGGCTTGTACTAAATAAAGACTAATTATGGCTAAGTATGTAATGAACGATGTATTGCATGTCTATGCTATCAAATGTTTGTGTGTATCGGCTACTGATTCAGGGACTGATACAGTAAACACAAGGGTTTATCCGGCCTCAAAACCGGGTACGCCACAGCTTCCCTACTTGGGAGTTGATGCTTTTCTGCGAGGTTGACGTGTTGTTCCTTCCGGCGAGACCTGGTCTTGGAATGTCGTCCTTCTCCATCTAATTCCTCTTGTCGGAGAGGGGTCTTTCCTCGGTTGGAGTTGTGTGTCACCGATTGGAGTCGAGAAGACTCGGCTTGGGCTTGGGCCTGCTGTAGTTCAGCCCCCAGCCGTTGTAGCCACTATACTCCATCGGGTGTCGTCAAATCTGCCGCCGGTGATCGTGACAGCAGATTGTGCATCTTGGCGAGACTTCGAGCAGTTCGGGACACATATACCCCCGTCCCTTGAGGGGTTCTGTCTACTGCCATAGGCATATTCCCGTTCCTGTGGGGAGTAGCCATCGGGATGTTGTGAGCCCCCATGATGATCCGGGTCCTCGAGATCTTTCCCAACCATCATGGATCGCGAGAACCACTCGAGGGTTTGGATTAGATGAGGTGTAGTTCCACTCCATCAGGAGGGATACTGTGATTGAGATCTTGATCGTTTGGTCGATCAGAAGTTGTAGGCGACAATCCGGACATCGGGCTGGTCGCTCCTGCCTGGGAATTGTCGGTTAGCGCCAACGTTCCTCCAGAGGACCTGGCGCACTCAGTCCTGAATTGATCAGCTTTGCAATCCGAGTACTCGCCAGGGGCGTATTCTCCAAGATCTACGCGGTCAGATACCGGGTACAGATCTATCTGGCTGGAGTTGTCGTAGAAGCCCAGATCTGAGTACCCAGTACGTCGCGTGAGAGCGATCGAATCCCCCGCCGAACCTGCTTCTTCCTCCTCGGGTCGAACCGAGGAGGACCGTGCAGTCGGCGTCATGGGCTGATCGCGACTAGTTGCACATCTTGCCGACTCCGATACTTCCTTGACGGCTTGAGCCGGAGAGGTCCCCACGGTCGGCGCCATCTATCGACGATCGGTAAACCGCCGATCTTACGGTATTCATGAGGTGAAGATACTTGGGGGTAGGGACCTCTAGGGCACAAGACAAAGAGATCTGACAGCAAGGAAACACCCTTTTTATACAGGTTCGGACCTCCCTCAGGATAATAACCCTACGTCCTCTTCGTATATATTGATCAAAGAAGTGTCTTACAAGGGATGTGTATGTTAGTGGCTACCCTAGGCCTAATCGGAAACTAATACGAATAGTTACGCGGGGCTCGACTCCTTCGAGGCGGTGGGTCTTCTCGTGGGAGATCGCTAGGGCTCCTGGATCTAACTTGACTTCTAAGTTTTGGAGAATCTGAAAGACCTTCTGGGACTTGAAAGACCTGTCCTCCCCTATGGGATTACTGATCTTTTTATAGGGGGCTCCCCGAGTTGTACCGGACATGGACTTATGCCCGAGTAGAACTCTGGCTTCCTTAAACGTCGGGATTGACTTCCTAGTTTAAGGGATGTCCTTCCTCCTTTCGGGGGTTTACCTTATCTTCTGGGAATCCTTACCGGATACGTCCTCATATACGGGATACTATACTATACATCGTCAAGATCAAAATGATCTAGCTCCCCAAAAGATGTAGGACTCCCATAATGATCCGAATTTCAGAAATAAATCATCGTGTCTATCTTAGTTACTTCATTACATCCTTAGTTTCTGTAAGTTTTACTCTTTGTATTATTATTGTGCTTACAGTTGACTAGTATCTAGTGGTTAATCACTTATTCATCTCTTTTTTTCTAGACTGACATCTTGATTCTTTAATTTTATATTTTTAGTTCAATCTGATCTGCGGTTATTTAGGACTTGGGCCGAGCCAAGCCAATAGGTGTCCTAGCCCAGCCGGGCTACCATGGACACGTCATACTCTAGCCCAATATACTAGTTCAACGGCCGATGATTGTAAGACTTAATATTCTTCAGGCCCGAAAGTATCAAATGGTTTCTATTTATAGGCCCAGCCCAGGCCCTAGAGAGAACCGGGCCGAGTTGGGCCCACGACCCGAGACCACATTTCCCACGTCACTTCGCCCAACCCAAAACCCCGCACTATCCCCTCCACTCGTTGGTTCTCCTCTCGCGGCAAAAACTTCCCAACAGATAAGGCCTCCGACCCCGCGGCCACCCACCCACCGCCACCGGCCATGGTCGGCGTCGCCGCCGGCTTCGCCTTCGCTCCGGCCGTTTCCCGTCTCACTTACAGGCCTGCCTCCACCCTACACGCCTCGGTCCCCTCCTCCTCGGCGCGGTTTGTCGCGGCGCGGTGGGGGCGGCCGCGGAGCGCGCGGCTGGTCGTGGTCGCGCGGTACTCCTCCTCGTATGGGAGCGATGAGGACGAGGACGATGAATTCGGCGGTGGAGGTGGGAGGAGGGACCGCGGCCCCGAACAGGAGCAGGACCCCGCCCTCGACATCGAACGGATCGAGTATGGACGTCCCGCTTTAAATTCTCGCTCCTGCGCTGCTTGATTCTATAGGTCTCGCATGGCGCGGTAGCTTGGTGTGTCTTAGATGGGACTGTGCGTGCTATTGTGCCAAATAATTTAGGTGTTAGGGAGGAGGGTAGGAATGGCAGCGTAGGCGTCTCAGAGGTGGAATGCCATGTTTAGCAATTTTGATTTGATACCTTTAGTATTGTATGATTTCCTCCGTATCAATTAGAATACCCACTATGGCACTATGTTCTTTTCATTCTATTGATGTTTTGAACCTCCTCCCTTTGTTAGGTCCTCAACCGTAAGGCTGTTGGATGCACAGAAGAGAATGGTAAATCACATATCCAATTATGTAACTTCTCATAGTTTACAGTTAAGTAAGGTCCATCTATGTCATTACCTGATTATTTGATGGCGCAACTTCATTCCTTCCCCCACAGGTTGGCGTTTTATCTGTAAGCGAGGCGGTTAAAATTGCAGATGAAAACGATCTTATACTGGTACACTATTCATCTCATGTGCTTCTAGCTTTTCTTTTTTCTCCAAACGTAAATATTTCCAACACATAGTTGTATGGGTGAGAACAAAGAGTTGCTCACTACCAAGGGCTTGTATAGGCCTGTTATTAACCAAGTGAAAAATAGAGCAGTTAAGTTCGTGGCTTTTATATAGGAAGAACTTTTGAGTTTTGACAAATTGTCTTCAAACTCCTAATCCCTTAACCATCTAGTTTACCAAATTTTGTTCATATAGTAATAAACATATAGCAATGGTAAACCAGCCAGTAAATAATGGATTTTCATACCATCAACGTGCAATTTCTGCGGAGGTGCAAACTTTGCAACGCGCTCATGTTTAACAAGATATAGCTTAAGCCAGATCTTAATAGGTGACATGCGTTATTAGTGCAGGAATTTACACAAATTATGATTGCTAACATTTTCTTATTTCAGGCAATATTGTCACTAGATGGAGATCCTCCAGTACTCCGACTCTTTGAAGAAAAAGATTACAAGTGTGTTGCAATTAACACCAGACTAATATTTTGAAGGCTCTCAGATAATTTTATTTCTTACGTGATCATTTCCATCATGGAATTAGGTTAAGTGATAATATATTTCTAGAAATGTTTTAGGTTCCACTTTGTAGAACAAGGTTATGCATTGCGCAAGATGCAAACCTCAAGAGGTCATTTAGTCTTGAGAAGTTTTTTCTCAACAGTGTTAAAACGAAAGTATATCAATAATAACCTCATGATTATTCATGGCTAAACTAAACAGTGTCCTGTGGCTCCTGCCATGTCTACTAGAAATCCTTTTTGTTGAACATGTACGTGGAAGCTGCATGTTAAACAAAAATAATGGGCTTGTCCCCCATTGAGTGGTTGTCAATTATATTGGAAGATAGTCCCTCTGTTCAAGAATACGTGATGCTTTGGGAAACGCACGGTCTCCACTAAGCAACTTTGACCATCAATTTTCATGTCAGATATTAACTAGAAGTATAAAAATATTATATTTGAAAATACTTCTTGTAGCAAATCTAATGGCTCTAGTTTCGTACATATTAGCGGTCAAAGTTACAGAAGTTTGAACACCAAAATTCAAAATGCCAAATATATTTCTAAATGGCGTGAGTAGTTTTTTTAATGTTCCATTGCTGAAAAAAATTTTGGTGCTAGCAAGGTTTTTACCTTTTTACAGTACCATGCATAGTCGCACAGCTTTTCTTATTCGAATTTCTGCCCTTTAGGATAATTTGAATTCAGTTTTTGTTGGGTTTGTACAGAAAACACAAGTACGAACAACAGAAGAAGAAAAGAGTTCAGCAGAAAAGATCCGTTGGTAATTTTTTCTAACTCGATTTTTTTTCCACGTCCAAATATGTGTTCACTATGCTAATATGTGTTCACTGGTGTTTACTCTCTGCAGCAAAACGCATGGGCTTGAAAGAGCTGAAAATGGGGTACAGATCATGTCAATATTTCATCTAGCGAGTTACATGGCTAACAAAAGTCCTTTTCGTTTCAAATCAATCAATTATGCACCCTCATTCCTAAATCGTGGCATGAATGTGGAACTACTTAATTAGATCAGAGGGATAAATCTTTGCAGTTTCATTTTTCACCTTGCATAGCTGAACTAGCTTCTAGTGAATCGAGGAACAAGTATGTAAAATTTGGAACTATTTGGACGAACTTGGTTGGATTAGGCTTGAGCTATTTCACGCAAGGGAATAAAAAGGTGCTGCAGATAGATTGGCTGGAACTGTGCAGATCTATTTTGCTGGGAATGACAAAAATTTGCAAGACATGACTTGTCTGTGGCATCAGAGGACTGTTCAATAATAGATTAATAACTGTCATATGTGTTTGTAACTTACGGTGATGTTGGAATCTTTATGCACTTGCTTGCCAGGTACAACATTGACATTCATGATTACAGTGTGAGGCTCAAAGCTGCAAGGAAGTTTCTTAAAGCTGGTGACAAGGTGACAAAAATTGTTACTATTATCATCATCATCATCATTATTATTGGGTAGTGTAACTTATTACTTTAGACTGCCCTTTCAGGTTAAGATAATGGTGAATTTGAAAGGCCGGGAGAACTTGTACAAAAAACAAGCGATTGAACTTATCAGAAGATTCCAAAATGATGTTGGTGAGGTAATTTAGGTTATACTTTGTTTGTCATACCTGGAACAAAGAACACAAATGTGCCTTTTATCCCTTGCGATCAACTCTTTCATCTTCAGAGCAAATGAGCTTTGCTTTCCACTTTTAGCTATATTGCATATTACCTAATGGTAGAATCAGGTAGTTTCAAGCTTTTAGTTTTGTTCATTATGTTTTCAGCTAGGGACAGAGGGAAGTAAAAATTTTGCGGAGAGGAACATATTTGTGATTCTTGTGCCCAATAAGCTAGCTATACAGAAAGAACAGGATGGATTGAACAAGAAAGACACTGTGGAGGAAGAGACAGACCAATCGGAGGACGAACTGGACGGGAATGAGCCTGTGATAGAACAACTGGAGGAAAGTAGGTTGGATGGTGATGAGCCTGTGATAGAACAACTGGAGGAAAGTAAGGAACCTGAGACAGAATTCTCAGCTAATGTCTGATTGAGCTGTAAAGGCCAAGGGTGCCGCCTCTGATTTCATAAGGTACTTTATAATTTTAACCATTACCATCTTGCATGTTATCCCATAGTTAATTAACTCTAATTCCTTTGGTGCTTTTCCTGATGCCCAGATTTGCACTATATACATGAATATCCTTTGAAACAACACAACTTACACAATAGGGGCTTTGAGAAACATATTTCATACTCTCTTTTTCAGATTCTCTGTTATGAAAGATTGTCTAATCATGTAGATTGAACACTACTAAACCTTACTGAAAGTGACAATTGGAACTAGAAGAGCAAGAAAGGAAAGGAAAGAGAATTGGATGATGATAAATATATTCATTGAGAAAGCCAACACATGCAGAACCTGCTTAGAATGCTCTGTCAGATGATCTAGTACATATACATTGCTATGCACTGAAGCTTATAAGTTCCTGAACTTATTTTGTAAAGATATTCATTGAGGATACCAACTGTTGTGGAACCAGCACCAAATGTGTCCTTTCACATGATCCTGGTGCAAATTTTGCTGAAGTTCCACAAAAATGTTAATTAAGCTCACAAGGCTCGAGTGCGAAGGGATAAGGAACAAGCAAGCAAGCAAGCCTGGGAGTGACCATGATACCGTAGTTAGTGTCCTGTGTACCTGAATGGCTCAGCCCGTATGGCATGTCACTATCTGTGGGCTCAGACAGCGAGTAAGCATCTTTTTCGCGTGCAGTTAAGATGATGATATGCTTTAGCAATTAGCAGCATGCAGCTGTCATTGGACTATGGTCTGCTTTCCGTTTCTGAGAGGACCATGGTTCTTCCTCAAGTCAACCTGCTAGATGTTTTTATACAGCTCTTTTTATCCATGTCATGCCTGAATTTTGTATATTCTTAAATTCCTCGACTTTATTATCATCTGCATTATGTACCATGAACCAAGCCTATAATATTGACGATATGAATCGTTCTTTTTTCCCTTATGGTTTTCACTTGCCCTGATGAAAACAGGTACCAATACTGTAACTGCTGCTGTTCATTTCAATACAACTGGTGGTGCTATTGCATTTGTACTTACCATCGTTGCCTGGGCGGTAAGACAGAACGAGGACCAGTGGTGTCAAGCTGCCATCTCAACATTCCAGCATGATAGTGCAGGTTCAGGGCCCTGAATCATCTCGCATTGCACCCATGAAGTTGGCTCGGAATCGTGCGATTAGAGCATGAGTGAAATATCTCTAGTGATTAATCGATAAGAAAGTTGCTTGTGTTGTCCGGTACGGCGTAGTTGGCTACACGATTTTGTTTTTGCCTTGTCATTCCCAATCAATGTTGTAGAGAAGATAAGCTGTATCTTATTTATCGAATGCTTACCTTCAGATTTTGACCTGGAAGAGCCTAATGAGAGGGTGTTGTGCAATTTTTCTGTGTACATATGATCTCTCTGGTTTCAACTGATTATTCGAACCAAGTATTTTTTTTCCTGCGTTCTTCAAGTTTCAACTGGACATTTCTACCTCTCGGGCGCTTCGGGCTCTCCGCTTCGCTTGTGATGCTAATTTTTTTGGTAAAGTACCAGTTTCGTTGGCTCTATAGTTCATACTATTTGGAGCCAAACTTGACCAGATGCTGGGTATGAGAAAAATCCAAATCGAATCGAATTATGTAACCCAACTTATATGACACCTCCGTTTGAAAAAAAGAAGAGAAGAAAACAAAGACAAAGTCGTGTAATATACAGCACGGATCAAATATGCAGGGGAAAGTAAGCCTGCTGCGTTCAAGCACTGAATCACCTGGCTTTCTCCAGCAGAAAATGGAGATAAAGCAACTGATCTGCATGACAGCATCAACTCTACGAACAATAGTAAACTAATACAACAAAAGTCAAAAGGAGGAAAATGTCTCGCTATCATCATGCACCCCACACCTCCAAAAGGAGGACCAAGAAAAGGGAGCTAGCCATCAGCCTAAGCAATGCACGATGATGGGGTAAGGCTTAAACTAGTAGATTTTTTGGGAACCAAATTATGTTCAGCAATCAACATCAACTGTAGCAAGATTCACTCGTGCACCAAAGGCGACAATAATATGACGGACGCTTATGTGCCTCCATGTGCATAACACCTTGGAACCAGTCCATAGAATATCACCCAATCAAACAAGAAATAAAATCCAGCATCGGAAGCGATAAAAGAGTAATTTTTTTCATAAAACTGAAACATTTACATATCAAGAAAGCACCACCATATTCTCTTGAAATGGTGATTATAACGTGTAGGTAAATTAAGTCGGTATATATCAGTAACCTGTCATCTACTACTCTTAGTGTTAGGTTAAAGGTTCTGGTTGCCCCCTTGTCGAATTGAGAACCTGCAATAGATAATCTGCTAATGGACACTCTACTTCTACTACAATGTTACCACGATACAAGTACGATGTGAAGACATTATGACAAAATGCAGAGAACTGCTACAATTTACGACAGGCTTTTTCGGTTTTCAGCATGTTGACATCCTCGGTTTGTGGTCTGCTATACAAATAACATTGACAGGCTCATCATCATGGATGAATCCATGATTTGCTGCACTTCTCTTCCATGCAAGTTGTACAAATAGAAAAGGGCATGGGAAGTAGAAATGAAAATGAAATCTGGGGGAGGGGGTACCTAACAAAGGAAAAGAAAAGGGGGGGTGGGGGGGGGGACAAACTGAAGATAAACATATGCACGGCACAGTTACAGAAAACTAATGAATGGTGTGTTACCTCTATCTTCTTAGTTAGACATACAAGACATTAAGTTGTTCACTCTGTTTGTTGTATGAGTTGTGTCCTTAGGCTGGACTCATGGACCTGTTCAGAGGAAGATAGGGTATAAATTACATTGAACAGCAAAGCACTCCTTTGTTGCTCTTCGAAGCCTGGAAGAACAGATTATACTACCCTACTGTAGTGTGAAGATGTAGCTGTCTTTTGATTTTCATCAAAAAACAACAGGACTTTTAAGAAATTGATCACACTCCGATGCACATGTATAGATTTATGATGTAGCAGTCAGATGCAATGATCTGCTAAAGAAGCATTTTTAACAAAACTAGTAAAAGGGTGATCATAAATCCAGCAACGTATTAATATAGTGCGTTTAGTGATCAAGTGAAAATATATTTTCCAGCCAAAGTAGAAAAGTTCAATTCAGTCAGTGACTCAGCATCATATTAGGATCTTGTCGAACTGTTTCAAGCATCTGTGACCTTTGAGACTTCAACAATCAGTTTATATATCACATTATCCTCAGCAAGGATACTCACTAAGAGCAGATAAAATATTTCATGCATATGTGTCCTTACAAGTTAAACAACTATATTTGATACATGGAAGTAGCATTCAACATACAATGTATCCCAAGTCCTAACAGAACAAGATAAATAATGATGAGATGAATAAAAAAATAACGAGCTTATACCTGTAGTGCTGCCGCTGTAGCCAAGAGTTCTCTGTATTCATTAAGTGTGGTGCTTTCTTTAGCAGCAACAGCTGAAAGTTCTGTAACCAGAGAGTGTGTAGCCTGTAACTGCAGAGCACAAGTCAATGGTTAGACACCTGGGCCACTGTTCCTTATTGGAAATGTTTAATTACCAAAAGGTGTTGGCAATTAATGAATCGATCTAATAGTGTGGCAAGCATAGAAAAGCATTGTCCACTTTCATATTAATGCCAGAACTGGGACAACAGTTTCCGACAATTTGACAGAGTAGATTCTGAAGGAAAGAACACCCTGAATAGTTAAGTTTGCTTAAGAGTAGTTAAATTTCCTCCATGCACTAACATGGTTTCCCTGATCGATGCAGTACTAGCTTGGCTATAAGTGAACTGGCGAAACAGCTAGCATAATGTCACCACCGTCTTACAAGTATCATCATTACGCTAGCACTAACAACTCTAACAATCAGGACATCCAGGACATCTATTGCATCATGATAACTGAATGGTTATCTGCTCGAGAAATGCCAGACCTATGCTACTTACATATTACCTTTTTCCTAATCACCAGTTCAATGATAACAACCCGTCCTATCATTTTATTAACCTATGCTATGATTAAACTTGTATAGATTTGCTATGATTAAACTTGTATAGATTTGCTATGATTAAACTCGTATAGATTTAAATCAATGGAAAAGTATAGGTTCTTCATATGGCATTATTTCATGAGAAAACAACTAAGTTATTTCGCATGTGCTGAAACACATCAGTTTCACCAAAGTTGTCAATTGTCATGCAGCAATAGCAGTAAATAAAAGGCCTTTTATTTTTACCTTTGATAGCAAGTTGCAAATGGAGGAGCCCATTGCTTGCATAATGTCAACTGCTGAACTGACAGCATTCTTAACAGTAAGTACATCAGCCTGCAAGAGGTACACAATAAGCATCACTGCACAATTTACAGATAAAACAGCAAAAAGGAGTAGTCAAAGAGAAAACTTGTTTAGCATGTACACAAGTTAGCTTTTCCCTCCAGGAGTCATCATACGTCAAGTATTACATTTTCCAATTCTAGAAGGGTTCATGTCTTGGAAAGAGAATTGTTGATACCTTTGCTCCTCCTGTAACTGGAAGACGCAATGTACTTGCTCTAAGAGCTTCAATTGCACCAGACAAAGAAGTAGAATGATCTATTTGCAATGCTGCCCAGCGGTCGAGGTAGTCCATCTGCATCATGATAACAAAAGATGCAATAGTGAGGTAAGACTAAAAGGCAACACAAGCTTTAATACAAGTACTTTTATCTTGTGTGAAACAATAGTGAGCACTAGTGCACCTTCACCATGTTCAGATAATGGAACTTTCTTAATGAAATACTAGTACGGAAACATGTAAAATGAAGTCTTCCAACCAGTGGCAGGTTTGGAAATGAAGATTAAAGTGTCCCACATTTCTGTACAGTGAACATTTTTTTTATATAGCAATACAGTGAACATATTTCTATAACAAAGCAACCTTTTGCTAGGGCAACGTATCTACACCAAACAGACATGATCATAAATTTAACATATTTTTCCAAAAAAGCCATGTAAAAATATGAATTCCTTCTTCTGCTGCTATTTTAGTGAGAACGAATTTGTTCGGACGGAAG
This sequence comes from Stipa capillata, assembly GCA_019208055.1. Taxonomy (NCBI): domain Eukaryota; kingdom Viridiplantae; phylum Streptophyta; class Magnoliopsida; order Poales; family Poaceae; genus Stipa; species Stipa capillata. The sequence continues at coordinate 81,524 of JAGXJF010004991.1, forward strand.
AAAGTAGTTCACTGATGTTTTAAACAGAATGTCACATTTGTAAGTTATTCTATAAACCATTGTACAATTACAATGCAAATCTTAGGCTAACCATCAGAAGAAAACAAGTGCCTGCATGATCAATGAAAATATCAGAGATCTCAACATATCTTACTTGCTCTTTCAACACTATACCCAATTTGACCTCTAGCCTTAGCCTTTGTACATAACTCCTTTTCATAACATAGAGTCGGACATCCTTGAGTTAGTATCCCATACACTGTAGAGCATAGTCTGCTTCAAATGAATAAATCAAGTAAGAAAATGAACTGAGCTTATATGCAGCTTGAACACACATGAGAATAACAATATCACAGAGTATAAGGAACATTAGTTTAAACAAAGCATTAGATATCATTTTCTCCAACTTCCTAACAGGATATGGCAAAATAAAAATGTAAGGCAAATGGGCACTGATAGGTCTAATGGGAAGAACTAACACTAGAGTGTTTACCTCGGCACCCATCTTCTGGATTGATAGCATTTCATCTACGTAAGCATTTGTAAAACGCCATTGCAAGTTCCTATTATATAGGAGGCGCAACTGATGGGCATCTTCCATGTGGCTGGGGCTCTTCTTTCCTCTTGTTGCATCACCAATGTAGCTCAGAATAGAAGAGGGAGAATCGGATCTACTAGAGCTACATGGTGAGACAGGTGTTGAAGGTCTAATCCTCAATGGGCTCGGCAGCCTCCTGGAGGCAAATGATGATGTCGATGAAGCCTTGGTTGGTGATGAAGGGCGTAGTAGGCCACGTGATGGTGAAGACAGTGTCCTTGCCAACTGCTTTGGAGGTGCAATTTTTTCTGAATCATTTGAAGGTGCACCTGGACTTGAACCAGCGTTCTCCTCTTGACTTTCATTTCCATCGGCAGAACCTGGGCTCCCAACATCACCTGACAAAAGTTCAGGGCCTTTTACTCTGTTATAAGCAGAAGGCATTTTCCTTGGTGAAACTCTACATGATTGCGCTGTTGAAGAGATTTGTTGTCTGATTTTATCAGTCAGATCCACACTTCTTGACATGGCATTAGGACCATCTGGTCCCAGTATTCTTCTTGTAGAAACCACTCGTGATGGGATTACTGAAGATATTTGTCCATTACATTTGTCAGAAAAATCCATGCTTTTTGACATTATATTAGCAGTATCTGATCTTACTGTTCTTCTTGGTGACATTCCACGTGATGGTACTGACGTGATTATGGGTCTCTTATCTTTCTCAGCAAAATCCATGCTTTTGGGTATAGTATCAATGCCATCAGATGCAAGTCGCCTTCTTGGAGAAGTTCCTCGAGATGGAATCTTTACCGAGATGGCTCTGTTATGTTTTTGAGTTGCATCCACACTCTGTGACATATCATTATTGACATCAGAAACAGGTGTGCTTGGCGGTCCATCTTGCACTGCCATGGACAAGGATGCTGCACCTGTGCCAACGTTACCATAATCATGCTTTGTGAAGTATCACCATTACAACCATCTCGAGTTGCCGAATTAGCTTCCTCAGCAAAATGGATGACTTCTACTTGAGCATTAGTACCATCAAGTCTACTGTCTGAAGTCCAACCAGATGCAGCTGATGAGGGGGACCGTGCACTAACTTTGTCAACAGTATCCACGACGGCATCAGAGGCAAGCTTGCCTCTCTGTAGAGTCCCACGCGATGCTCCTGATGAGGTGGACGGTCTGCTATCTTTGTCAGCAAAATTCATGCTTCCCGATAGGGCATCAATGGAATTAGAGGCAACCCTGCTTCTGGGTGAAGTCCCTCGTGATGCAGCTGATGAGGCTGATGGCCTGTAGTCTTTACCAGCAAAATCTGTACTCTTCAATAAAGCATTGACGCCATCCGAGGCAAGTCGTCTTCTTGGTGAAATCCCTCGTGATGCCACTGACGGAGTGGAAGATCTGGTTTCTTTTTCAATAAAATCTGAGCTCTTTGATATAGATTCTACACTATCAGAGGCGAGTCTTCTTCTTGGCGAGACACCCCGCGATGCAACTGACAAGGTGGCAGGTCTGGTATCTTTCTCAGAAAGATCCATGTTCTTTGATATAGCATTGACACCATCAGAAGCAAGTCTTCTTCTTGGTGAAGGCCTCTTGAAGTAGCTGAAGATGTGGCAGGTCTGACACCTTTCTCAGGGAGATCCATATTCTTTGATATAGTATCAACACCATCAGATGCAAGACGTCTTATTGTTGAGATCCCTCGATATGCAACTGAAGAGGGCACGGTTCTGGCACCCTTTTCAGCAAAGTTGATGTTATTTGAAGTGGAGCTAATACCATCAGATGCGAGCCTTCTTCTTGGTGACATACCTCGTGATGCAGCATATGAGGTTGATGGTCTATTATCATTATTAGCAAAATCCATGTCTTTTGATATAGCTGAAGAGGTTGATGACATGTTTGCTTTATCAGCAAAATCCATGCCTTTTGATATAGCACTGCTACCATCAGAAGCAAGGCTTCTTCGTGGAGAAACCCCACGCGATGAAGATGATGTGGATGGTCTGTTATCTTTTTCAGAAAATACCGTGCTTCTTGGTATAGCATCAACACCATCAGAGGCAAATCTTCTTCTTGGGGAAACCCCTCGAGATGGAACTGACGAGATAACTGTTCTGCTATCCTTCTCAGCAAAATCCATATTTTTCACAATAGCATTAACACCATTGGAAGCAAATTGCCTTCTTGGCGAACTCCCTCTAGATGAAGCTGGTCTCTTATCTTTTTCAGGGATATCAATGTTTTTTGATATAGCACCAATGCCACCAGATGCTGATGTTCTAGGTGAACGTCTTCGTGATGAGGCTGGGGAGGAAACACGTCCATTTAGTTTATCAGAAGATTTTGTACTTTGCGATGTAGCATTAGACACACTTGATACTGACACACTTGTGAAATCCCGGGTGATGAAACTGCGAGGAGAGTGTACTGTTATCTTTTTCAGTCAGGTCCACGCTCTTCGACAGGGCCCTTGTGCCATTGATGTAGCTGTTCTTATAGGAGAAATCCCTCGTGATGGAATTGCCAAGGCTGCAGGTTTGGCATCCTTACCAGCACTCATGCTTTTCGGTGTATCAGTTGTGCCATTTGAGGCAGGTGATCTTCTTGGTGAACCTCCTGGAGACGAAACTGATGAAGAGACTAACCGATCGATTTTATCAGCAAGATCAATGCTCCTTGAAAGGGCATTTGCAGCTGATGACATTGATGCTCTCTTCGGTGAAGCGCCGCCACGTGATGGAATCGATGATAGCGCTGGCCTGCTAATCTTGTCAGTGAGATCCATGCTCCTCGACATTGCACTCCCAGACACCCTGCCCCCCATCATAGCAGGCCAGCGATGGTGGTCGATCACCTTGGCGTGCGGATTCTCTGACTGCTCAGTGGAACTCCTCCCTCTCAACGGGCTCCTCTTCCTATCAGCTGCTGATGCTCCCTCGTCTTGGCCTGATCCGCGGAAGAACTGCTGGTCCTACCCGCTCTTGACTCGAGCTGGAAAGAAGAAGACAGGCTCCGCATTGACGGCCACAGCCCATCCGGAGCCCGGCTACCGGAGAGCCTTCTGGGAGCACTCTGCGTCTCTGAAAACGGCATCGCGCACCGGCGTCGACGAGCTGGAAGAGGACGAGGACGGGCTGGAAGGCGCGGACAACGGCGACGTCGGGGCAGAGATCCTGGACGGGGTGGTCGCCCTCGAGCAGCCGGAAGCCGGCCTCGACGGGCTCGCGGACCTCCGCTCGGTGGACTGGGACCTCTTCACCTGCGGCCCAGCACCCGCCGCCGGGGCCGACGCCTGGCAGGCATTCGGTGACGGATGCCCTCTCGGGGTAGCAGGCGCCGCTGGGGCTGACGCCCGACCGGCATTCGGCGACGGGTGCCTCCTCGGGGTAGCAGGCGCCGCCGCCGCCGTCTTGCGCCTCACTGCGGCATCGTCGTGGCCATTAGCATAACCCTTCTCCGCCGGCAGCTCAGATTTCCGCAGCAGAACCGCCCCCGGCGCCCGAATTCCGCAGTCGTCCATCCGCGCAACCACCGCCCGGCTCAAACCCACCCGCATTGACAGCGCCAAGAGCCGCCACCACCACCACGAATCCACCCTCCTGTACCTGCAACGCAACACACAACAACAACAACCCACTGTTAAGCCCCACCCCACAATCTTGCACAAGAAGAAGAAGAGGAAGAAGAGAATTCAATAACCCGCAAGCACGAACCAGATCGAAGGCTTGGCAATGGGATTTGTTTGGTGGGCAAAAAAAGGGGGAGGAGAACCGGAGGAAGAAGAAGCACAACAAGGAAAGGAGATGGTTTTCCGGAATTCTTTGCAATTATTTACGCGTCGTAGGAATCGGAGCGTCTCTTTCGGGAGGGAGCGGGTTGTTGGTGGTGACGACTAGTCTCGGTCACTCATGGCAGGCTTGCTCTCCACCTCACGGGAACTCCACGGCCAGCTCCTGCAAGCCAAGTAATGGCGAAGCCAAGCTGCGCTGCGCTGCCACACTGGCCCCTCTCTCTCTCCCCCCTCAAAGAAGCGGATTAAATGGTGGTGGGGTGGGGGGAGGCCTTCCACTTCCCTGGGGTTAACGACGGGCGAGGCGACTCATGACGATGATTAGTGCACGCAGAGTCCCCATCAAACTGCAGCTTACCTGGAGTGAAAACTAATGCGAGGGGGGGGAGGGGGGGACTTTCTAGGGTGGGTAAAATCATAATAAAATGGGGGTGAAATTAAAAAAGGCTGCGTTTTTACGCTGGAGAGGAATTCGCGGAGGGAGAGAGAAAAAAAAATGTGGCCGTTGGAAGAGGGAGCCGTGGCAACGGCCAGCGAGGGAGCGGCAAATGGCGGGGGCCTCCTCATCTCGCCGCCCGCAGTCGTCGTCGCGTCGCGGCGCGGAACGCGCGAGGAAATCGACGCGGAATTAATCGCTGCGACGCGCCGAGAAGAAATGGTGGCGCGAGGCGCCGATGAGTTCCTCTCGTTCCAGGTCCGCGATATCAGGACGGAAATTAGAAATAAAAATTGGATGGGTTGCATGATTACAAAGGCGAGCAACAACAGGCGGCGCGACGCGCGAGAAGGGGGAAAAATTCGGAGAAATTGAGCGCTTTTCTCCACGGATTTTGGTGCCGGGAGAGAGATCGAACGAAAACATCTTCGCCAGCTTTTGCGAATTCCGACGGTCCCGACAAGAGTTCGAGACAAAACGACGCACGCAGCCAGCTTCGTCTCCCACAACAATGCCCCGCGCGAACGAAGCACACAGAACTAGCCGCAGCCCGAACCCCAAAACTGACGCGAAACGGAAGAGAGGCGATGCGATTCTGACCTCTCTGACCTCGCGGCTCGACGCCGGAGAACCGCAGCAGGCCTCCGCCTGCGTCGCCGCGTTAGAACGTCTCCGAATCGGGGGCGCGAATTCGATCGGCGGCGTGGAGCGAGAGAGCGTATAGGGCGTTCAGGGGAAGGAAGAAGACGAAGAAGGAGACGGGGTCTCGCTCGCGGTTCCCCCGGGACACCAACGTGGGAGGAAGCTTTCGTTGCAGGAGCCCCTAGGAATCCATAAATAAATGGAGAGTTTTTTTATTTTCACATTAATAAGTGGAGAAGTTAATTAATAAGTAAAGGTTAAAAGTAAAAAGTAATAAAACATATAAAGGCCTGAAACACGGTACAATTTCCACTTTCCAACTTTTCCTTTTCACTTTTTAATTTTTGCCTGCTTGAATGCTTCTCCTCAGAGATCACTGTTGCACGAGGAGCATCATTTCCTTTTTGCTGCGTGCAGGGTTTAATTATGGTTGGGTCGGGTTAAAAAGATGTTTAATTTAATTAGCGAGTGAGTGTTTTGTGTGATGGGAAAAGGCGTTGCAGGAACGGCATGGCACGGCGCTCCACGTCAGCAGCCTACGCGACCAACAGACCACCGACTGAGATTGTACCGTTGTGTTGCTGTTGGGGAGAAAAAGAGCCCTCATAGTGACAAGCACTTTCTTCCCACCCCGTTCTCTTTTCGTTTCTTATCTTCCTTCTCGCTCTAAGGTTAATTTTCACTTCGGTCATACAGTAAATTTTGTTTGTGAGATTAGCCTACTTTTACACTTGACAAGTACGTCGGCTACTAACGCTTTTATCCCTCAATGATATATAGAGTTAAGATATATTCTCTTAAATTGACATTACACAAAGAATTTAACGTAAGAGAAAGCAAACCTATGAACCATTCATATCGTTGTTCGAGTTTTAATCTTGTCATAGGAAGCCACCCTCGGTTTTGTTCTCTCTCCTTCTCTCTTCTCTATATATCAAAATCCTACATAACCAAATGAAAAATTATTTTATGTCGCTATTTTATACATGTTCTAAACGGTGCTATGTCATCATTTTATATATACTCTAACCAGTGCCTGTCTTGCTCTCCCCGTTGGTTATCTCACCGATAACCTTGGCCCACTAAGCCGCCTGGGCCTACATGTCAATGAGATAACTTGGCAACAAAAACAAAGTTTACTCCACACTAATGGGAACAACAACAAAAATTCTTACACATTTTATTCTACTGGATAGTACTAGGTTTTAACTTTCGGTATATTGCCCCTGAGAGAGAACAACAATAAAAATTCTTACACATTTTATTCTACTCGATAGTAGTAGATTTTAACTTTCGGTATATTGCCCCTGAGACTGATGCTAGCATAGGAGGTTAGGGCATTCAACATGAAAGAAAACACAGGCACATACATATATATTTCGACTCCAACGCCCACGCTTTACCCACAATGATAAGTCAGATAGCTTCCATGTGCAGCCTAATATCAACAGTCATGCCTCGTGATCTTACATGATTATTATTTTTGACGGAAATCTTACATGCATATGGTTATGTGTCTACAACAGAACAGTCGTTTACTAGTTCTAACCGACTCCCAATCTGCACTAGCTGCCAATCCATAAGCACGACTTGCTTGCGAACATGGCAAGTAATATTTCCGCAAGCAGTTGCGATGTCACCATCAGCTACAGCACCAGACAGTCTCAGTAGTATATACTAGCTGAAACTGGTATATCAAATCTGAAACGACTGCACCGTCATCAAGGGAAACCTGTTCTGGCCTTGTGGGTACGTAAAAGTGAAAGCAAACCATGGAACAAACTGCCAAATAGGAAGAGATGGTACCAGTTCTTGTTAGTGACTAGAGGGAGCCGGAAGGTTGGCACGCAGCTCAGGCCAGCTAAAAAGAGCAAGGTATCAATGTCAATAGAAAGCTGCTTAATTAAAACCCCACAGGAGCCAGAGTGGTCCGTAGTAACAGATACTCCTGCTACAGAATGGCCAATCACGAACGCAACACATCAAGGAACAATGCAGTTGCAGAGAGAGCAGCTGCGGCAGAAGCAGTGTTAAAAAAGTAATACTGTAGATCAGATCAGATCATCAAAGTAGGCATGCAAGTCCTAAGTGGTAAGTAATAAGTAGGAGTTTTTCGAGAAAAAAGTAATAAGGAGTAGTAGTACTCTAGTTGAGGCCAGTATCCATCATGTCAAGACCTTACATGCTTTGCCAATGGCCCTAACTAACTGCATCTTCACCGACTAATTAAGTTCCTACTACTGCTTACTACATAGCCCTCTTTTGCCAACTAGTATTTAATTTGGCAGCCATATTGCTGCATGGACACATCAGCCTCTATACCTGTGGAAGGCATGCAACAAGATGTGCATTTACTTGCAGATTGTCCATTTAGTTGCATGAGACTCTGGTCCAGGTAGAGGATGCAACTCGCATTGCCGGCTAAAAGCTGAGTAGTAGCAGCCTGCCAAAGTGGAGCTCCTGGCTGTACGTAAAAAGGCAGGACATTTTCAGATGTAAAGGCACCGCGGCAATACAAATGATTCACGCATCAGCTTAGTCCTTAGTGCTATCTACTGACGTCCAATATAAGTAGCATGAACCCTAGCAAATTTGCCCGGCACCTGTCAACGGTGCAGACTGTGTAGCATCTTTCACCAGGAGGATCATGACATCATGCTGATAAATTAAGAGAGAAAGACTGGAATTTATGTTGACATTAGTTCTTGAAACAGATCAGCGTCCTCATGTTCCTGTGATATAATCAATCATTAATTGAGTCCATTAATTTGTACGAAGATTGGAGATAATAACAAATCTCACCTTTGGAGAACCACGGAACACAGTAATTTTAAATGTTGGCTGTCTGCAACACGGCCCTTTGATGTTGAATTTATGCTCTGTTTAGCCTGGAGATGTAATGGAAATTGGTATATTTATGGCAAGCTGGGACCAGAATCAGAAAGACATACTTATGCTCCATTTAACTAGATGCAAAAGCGTCGCGGCAGACTTTCTTTCTGGTACCATTTCGCAAAATTATATCAAAGAGCAAACTTAGGCTGTAATGGTAAACCATCAAAGAAGCGGTTAGCTTTCTACCACAGGAGTGTAAAACAGCTAGGACCTGAATGGCAAGTTACGTAGATGCAAATATCACTGTCCACCTGCTTTTGGAAAAAATTCACTGTTCATGTGTTATACCTATGAAGATTTCACATATGAACTGTAGTTAAAAATATCAATTTATAAACCTAGCATTTTTTATGGCAACGGAAAACTATATTTAGAGCCATAATCAATGTAAAACTATAGTACTACTACAACTTTACAGAAGAATGCACGAACGTGCATCGATGTATTGTCTAATAACTGATGTAGTACATTTTAGGGCCCAAATTAACAGGAGATCATAGCATATCTGAACGACTTTAATGTGGCCAAACGAAACTATGTAACCGGGACCATAATAATAGAAATGGCAGGTAAAGGTAAAGAAACAGGAGCGAATTGGACCAATTGTGTAAGTGTAACTTATCACAATCTGCAAACTAAATGATCATTGTGCAGGAGATCCAAAAACTAAACAAGAATGAGGAGATTTTTCTAGTTGCTTTGCTCATAAGTCTATAATCATTTGCCCCAAATAAATCTGTGGCAGGAAGGCAACCATAGTATCTCCTACTTACATTCACATGCCTTGCCACAATGATGATTCTACAAATAAACTAATGGTAACTCTGGCATTGGTTTACTCTTAACCATTTTCCCGTATTTTTTTTTAGAAAGGGCACACGTAAGCTCATAGCTTCTTGATTGCGTCAGGGGGAGTGCCACTCAAGCAACAAATGGCAACTAAATAGAGTCATATACAGAAGAGGAAGTGAGAGTACCTTTATTCAATACCAAATACAATGGGGCTAGCTTTAGGGGCAGACAGTCCCTAAAATGGTATAATTGAACTTGTAAGGACGCCCTCCATGTTCTAAATATTGCTGTACCTAGGTTAGCATATCTGTGGTGTGAATACCACAGGTTATTCAACATTTGGGAAGTGCCACATAATTAAACCCATCTCCTCTGCAATGTCATGTACAACATTACGCCCAATGTGCTCGCTGTCTCACTAAATTGGTTAATGCTTACAGGCTATACCCCATGCTTGCATGACATCCAGAAAGCCCTGGCGTGCTCCCAGATTTCCAACGCAGGTTAAACAAGACTGCTGACAAGGGTTGTATCTTAACTTTTTTTTGCTGAAGTTAAGTTCTTACCTCGACCATTTATTTAGCCATACCTTTAATTATTTATAAGATCAACCTCAACTGGGGACCAAAAGAAATTATCTCGAATTTTAACTTCATGATTAAACTGAGTAGATGTTACTTTCAAGATTTATCTTTAAGTATCAAGTGAAACCAGGGCATGGTCACTGAACCTTAATTAAGCACACTAAATCTTTCCGGAACACAGACAAACTGGTTTTGAGAGGTAGAAAACTACAACCTGATTGTAAAAAAATCTGTAGTTAAACATGTTTTTAATAAATTCATCTTACTTCAGAATTTTAGGAGGTATGCCCTCTGTAAAGGAAGACTTTAGGAATTACGGTTACTAGAGCACCATGCTGTGGATGCAATCATTAACGTTGTGCCTTGATCATTGTTATGGGATATCATGAACAGCCTAAAACCAATAATAGAATCCTGCAGCCTTTTCTATTCCAACAACTACCATATGCATTGTCATAGCTGGTCAAATATGGATACAACAGTGTTTTTTGGATGCCCAAAATCATTTACCCTAAACATCCAGTGAAGATCACAGAAGATCCCTTTTTGGAACTTTTCACTTTGTTAAGATAAGGCGATTCATTTTATCATCCACAACTGTTGTAACTTTTTTTTTGCTTTCTTCTTCCTCCTTTTTCCCGTTTGGTCGAAACCATCATTGGTGGATGTGCTATCGCCCCTTCTCGGCATTCTTCTTCTAATACATAATGACGCGCATTCTGATGCGCGTTTGAGAAAAAATGATATCATCCACAAGGACCACGAGGCCATGATCCAGCGAGTTAGCGGAAGGAGGACCTTGCCAGTTCGTCAGTAACACTTGAACAGACTTGAATATCACCCTCTGGGATAGTTACCATTTTATCAGCATCGACGACCTGAAAATCGGCAAGGCAGACGAGGAGTTAGAGAAATGCAACAATTGTTACTAGCATCAGTGCAATGGATTGCAAATTCTGGAAGGATCACCTCTCGGCATGCCTGTCTTCATCGATAATCTGCGGTTATCCGTCCTGTCATAAAGCGAACTTTGCTGAAAAATTTATTCACACCCTTGATCCCACAGATAGCCTGGAGGACATCAAAGTTACAGCCATTAGGAATGAGTTATGGCCGGCAAAAAGCAACTGTGGGACTCTCGTTGCTTCCATTTTTTGTACGCTTGAGAACAATCATGCTCGCTTAGGCTCGTAATATGGGTGATGAACCTCATGATTCAGCAAAAAGGGAGACACTTAAGCAATTGAATGATCTTGATGCAATTTGTTGTTGCTTTTTGCATCGGATAGATGAGATTGGTCTGACTATATCTTACTGAGTCATGTCACGAAAAATTTGACACTTCGCCGCAAACTGCCGCTTCATCGTGCTCATAGCCACCTGAAATGAACCAGCTTGCTGTAATGAGCATGAGATGCGAAGCATTCGAAAATCTGAAGCAAAGCTGCACGCGAGCCAGTCGAATAAACATCAGCACGATAAAAATTGAGAAGCATCAGCCATGGCGGCAGGGCGCACCTCCAAAACCGCGCCACGAACGAGGACCCTCACCGTTCACCTGAATCCTCGCCGGAGCAGACATGAGACATCGGCGGAGGAGCCTCCTGGGCCCGCCGAACCCCGCCTCGGCGGCTCCACCCTCCGCCGAGGCCCCGGTTTGGCGCGCACGGATGCGGAGGCCCGGCGCTGGCTTGGTCTGGGCGCGCGCCTGGTGGTCTGATGGCCCGTTGGGCCGCGGCTACGTGGTGGCCCGTTGGGCTGCGGCTAAGTGTTGGCCCGTTGGGCTGCGACGTGTTGGCCCGTTGGGCCTTCTCCGCGATCTGGGCCAGTTTACTATTAGCTGCAGTTGGGAGCAGGGGAAAGGCTCCAGAGTCGTTTGGGCCTCTGGGGTGTGTGCGCTCAAAAAAGACGCCACGTGGAGATTGGCTGTCCAGCTAAGCAGCATGATCTCTCTCCCACTAAAATGGAAAAGCCTATAAGTTTCTTCTATCCCATTTTTCTCTAGATCAAATTTCTAATGCTTGGTTGTCTACCCAAGAATATCTTGCTGAGATAAAATCGTACGTAAGTTCTACTGTGATGATATCCATACGCATTTGCTCACCGAAGGCAGTAGTCCGTCAAAAAATAAACTATGTAAAGATATTTATTCTTCCAATAAAAATATGCATAGTAGCACTCCTTTCATTTTAAGATAATAGGGATTTTTAATTCTGCACGGTCTCTAATATGTAATTTTGATCATTATTTTTTAGATGAGTATATAAGTAAAATATTATAAAAAATTATATTGTGAAGTGATTTTTAACAAAAATCTAATAATACCATGCATCTAACCAACTTAAATTATTTTTAATTAATTAATGATCAGAGATAGAGAAATTTGACTACATACTTTATAAAAAGACTTATATTTCAACCCGGAGGATGTAGTAATATGCTTACATTACACCCAAGTTGGTCAAGTGCCCTACATATTTCTTCATCATCAGATCTAATTTACTGTTCCTTTCATCTTTTAGCCCCGGTATTTTATTTTTCGGTGTTAAGTATGAGAGGATGGTTTTGTAAATCCACAGTGATTAAACATATTTTTGTACTCCTGCAGTGAATTTTTATAGGGACAAATTTGGAGGAGTAGTTTCCCCTAAATTACTTGGCCCCTCTTTAAAAAAAAGGGGGGGAAAAACATTGTGCCGGACGAATTGACACATGACAATATGACATGTTGTGCTGCCTCCACCTGGGTTCCATATGCAGAAGGTGGCACAGGCGCACAGCCACATCGCCACCTGAACCGTGGGCCCAGCGCGTACGCCTCACATCCGAAGCCTATATAAGCAGCCATCTCCTAACCCCTTCCTCCCCCCCCCCTCTCCTCCCCTTCCCTTCCTGAAAAGAAAAAAAAAGAAAAGAAAAAATATAAGCAGATAAATTCTAGGGCTTTCTCCTCGGATTTTCCTGCGATTGCGCCACCGATTCGCCCAATCCAATGCCGCACGCGTCCAGTTGCCCCAACCTCCCGGCCGCCGCCGCCAAGAAGGGTAAGGACGACCAATCCCGCCGCGGCGATGTTGCGCCGATCTTTTCCGGCGAATTCTTGGGGCCTGGGCTGGTGGTTCCGACGCAATGCGGTGGATTGATTGCGAAATATCGGTTCTTTGGCCGCGGATTTCGCTTAGATGTGCTTGTGTGCTGCTGATGGGTGTGTCGATACGGTGTGCAGATTGTTGGGAAGACCCGTCATCGGGTACCGATGTTGGCCCAATTTGTTAGTTCTAGTGCTTGGAATGGAAAAATATCATCCGGTTGTACGCAATCGAGCCCTGATTTTGGGTTCGGAAATTTGCCACCCTGGTGTACGGCGATAGGTAGGTTGTGCAGGTGTTTCCTGAATTGGGATATCGGTGGTATTAGAGGTAGAGCATCAGAATGAAACGCTGACCCTTTGAAGTGGGCCAGGTGTTTCTTGAAATGGGGTTACCGTGGAATTGGGGAACTTCAGAATCAACTTTTGATGGTCTGTGTGCCGCAAGAATTCCTATAGCTGGGTTCATTGCATTTGCAATAAAAGTATTATGCTCCATGGAAATTGGTTGCAGGATTGTTAATAGGTTTTTCTTGAACTGTTTAATTTCTTCAGTCTTGGTTAGGTTTCGGTCAGTCCTTTTCGTATTGTCAGATTAATTCATCTTACCCATCTATTTGTTTTCACAGATCTTACAAGATGGGTTAATCTATTTATTCTGTGTTTAGTTCTTCCCCATCTTACATATCCATTTGCATCATACGGTATTAGATATTTAAGACTGGATCAATCTGTACAAATGTCAGCCTTTGTTATAGGAATACCTATATATTGTTAGGAATTGTTTTTCATTTTAATCAAAGTTGCAAGTGGCATAAAGTTTCATGGTTTTGTTTCCAAGGAAGATTTCCATAATTTTCTTAAACCATTGTCTTCTCACTTCATCAAGTTAATATCAGCTAACAGTACACCTCCATAGGATACATGCTGTTCAATGGTGTATTGTAACATTTTGCTTCGGTTTCCATTCCAGTGAGCAGCAATGCTAGCCACTCTGAGCCATCATGCAGCACACCTGCCTATCAGCAGGCATTTCGTCCTGTTACTCGGTCTATGACCCGTATACCTCCTGCTATTGCTGCTTCACCTGATGCGAAGGAAAGAGTCGATAGCACAAGCAGCCGTAAAAGTACTCCAGATGATTGCTTTAGCATTCAGTCAGCTGCATCACGACCCACTGCAACCCGTGCTAGGACCCCTCATGAAGTGACTAAATCTGCTTGGAAGCCTCTTACTCAGCCTGCTGTTCTGAGTGAAGAGCTGAAATGGGCAAGCACTCCTACAACCAACCCTACTGCCAAGCGCTCCAGAGTTGCTTCCTCCCAGGCTACTAAAGATTCAGCTTCAAAAGCTAATCGAAATGTTCGCAGTGGTACTAGAGGCCTAACAAACTCATTTTTATCATTCATATCTTATTCCAAACTTTGATTAACATTATTTTTATTCTAGGCAAAAAGAACAGAAAGGAAGAATGCGTGAGCCAAGGTGATCAGTTGGATTTGGCTGTCATCCCATCTCCACCAAAGAAGCTGCAAAGTGGCAAGAGTTCTTCTGATGTAATTTCAAAAAGGAGATCCACTGTCAGAAGCCAGGGTGCTAAATTAGCTGCTCCACTGCTTATGGGGAAGTCACAAACTGAAATTGGAAAGAAATCTGCCAGTGTTTTGGCAAAAGTGGCTTCTGCTAGTACGAATGATGTCAGTCAGTCAGTTGTTCCATTGCTTGCACAGCAGCTGCAACTTGAGACTGCAAAGAACTCCAATATCATAATACAAGCTATTGCCAGTGGAACAAGCCAAGTCAATCAGTCGGTCGCTCCAACCACTACAGAAGCTATTGCCAGTGGAACAAGCCAAGTCAAGCAGTCGGTCGCTCCAGCCATTACAGAAGCTATTGCCAGTGGAACAGGCCAAGTCAATCAGTTGGTTGCTCCAGCCATTACAGAAGCTATTGCCAGTGGAACAAGCCAAGTCAATCAGTCAGTTACTCCAGTCATTACAAAGCTATTGGCAACAGAACACGCCAGGTCAATCAGTTGGTTGCTCCAGTCATTACAGAAGCTGTTGGCAACATAACACTCCAGGCCAATCAGTTGGTTGCTCCAGTCATTACATTGCCCAGGCAACACTTGCAAACCGATAATCAAAAGAAGTTTACCAAGATACCTATGCCCACAAGCCAGGTCAGTGGGCCGGCTGTTGCAACGGGTCCATTGGTCGCTCCAAAGCTACATATCGGGAATATGAAGGACTCTTCCAATGTTCTCTCAAATCCTGCTTACACGAGGGCGTTGTTAATCAAGCAGCAAGAGCAGCTGCTGCAGCAATATAAATTGGCGAATTCACAACCAGAGCTTCACATCAAAGGTCCCGGTAATATTTTAATACTCGAACTAAAAGAAGTACAAGAAAACTAGATTACTCCCAAGTGTTTTTCATATTATTTTTTCAATGTGAGGCAGAGATAGTTTGGTGACTGTCTAGCCCTCTGCCTGTTGACTTAATCATAAGTGCCTCATTGCAATTTCAGCTCTGTTTGAGGATGACGATGCGCCAAAGATGGAGCCACTGGGAACGAGGTGCGCGCTCTGCAAGCTTGACGTCACTTTCCGGCCGCAGGGGGGAGCTGGTCACGATGCTTCTGCTCCTCCAGTCGTTGCAGTCCTGTCATGCCACCATGCGTTCCACAGCAGCTGCATTGAGGCTGTCTACGGCCTCGCCGAGCCTTCCCAGTGCCTTGCCTGTCTTGATTCTGCGACAGCTCACTGACCACTAATCAGTATCATCATATTGTCTGGATGAGCTATAGTATAGGGTAAAAGAAGTCCTTTTAGAATGCATATAGAGAGGGTTGATCTCTCATCTCTGTGGATAGAAGTATTATTGGGTGGTATATGTGGCTCAAATCAAAATTGAATACCCCGTTTCTTTTGGCTCTAGGAGGTGTAATTAGCATTAGCAAGCTCCTAATTGTGATAGCCAGCTGAATCATTGGACACCATTGACATTTTCTTTTTCTTCTCATAGATATTAACCTGCACTTTACTTATGTTTAAATGTCGGTTCTATGTTGTAAGCATGAGCTTGTGGAGCAGAAGGTTCTCAATTTTTTTTTAATAATAGAAGGTACGCAGATGGTTCTCATGGATGTGGTGTATGGTGGATCTGGCATTGTGGCCTTCAGGCCTGCGCTTGGGTGAACCGTGAAGATAATTAACATGGCCTGCGCTTGGGTGCGTTTGGTTGGGCGACTCGGGGTGGATGGGATACGGCGATCTATTTATACGTGGTGAGATGATCTAGTTTTTTGTTTGGTTGGAGGGGTGGGGTGGTCCATTTTTTTGTTTGGTTGGAGGGGTGAGAGTGGGTGGAGTGAACCAGTTTTTTGTTTGGTTGGAGGGGTGAGAGTGGATGGAGTGAACCATTTTTTTGTTTAGTTGGAGGGGTGAGAGTGGATGGAGTGAACCATTTTTTTGTTTGGTTGGAGGGGTGAGATGGAGTGAATCATTTTTTTGTTTGCTCCAGAAAGGAAACACCAGCACGCTCGGCGTTCGACTGCAAATACAAAACGCCATGACCTCTGGCGTTTGCATTCCTCGACCAAACGCCGTGTTATTCGCGAGAACAGAAGCAGGTTTGCGAGCTGTTCTGTTTTCCCAGAATAGCGGGCGTTTGGCTCTGTACTATAAATGCCGACGACCCTGGCGTTTGCCTCATTCATCAAACGCCAGCTTAGTTGGCGTTTGGGTTCCTCAGCAAAACGCCCGAAAAAACGCCAGCTCAGTTCAGTTTCTCATATTTTCAATTGACAGCTACTTTCCGAAGCAATGCCATCACGTCACCAAATTGAGTTTGGAATGTGCTATAGCAGTTTACCTTTAGCACTGCAGGAAAGCATAAAGGGAGATTCTTCAAGTTTCAATTAGTAGCAGATAATTTTCCAACTGAGGGTCTAGACACTCAAAGTTTCTAACCGAGAATCTACTTTACAATAAACTTTGTCGTGCCTCATTGGACTCAGTCATATACGGTAAGCGAAATTTTATCCACTATACCATTGCCTTTTTCGCCTTTAAAAGCACATAACACCATGCCCATCATCATCGCACCACCAACTCAAGCTTCCTAACACCAGAATGGATCAAAACTTTGTGCCTGATGCATGGGGCTGGATCACCAGCCTGCTTCCATTCTCCCAGTGGCGCACCAACAAAAGCATTACACAGTACCATTGCAATTAACCAAAAGCTTTACACACCATTCGAATTAACCAAAAGCATTACACAGGTAGCACTGATATTAACCAAAAGCATTACACACCATTCCAATTAACCAAAGCATTACACACTAGTCGAATTAACCAAAAGCATTACACAGGTAGCATTGATATTAACCAAAAGCATTACACATGGAATTCCTTACTGATGTACCTAGCAACCCAAGTCAGCTGGCCTATGTATGGCAGCTTCATGAACGCTCTAGCACTTCTAGGATTCTCTGCTAAGTGTGCAAAGTAGTGGGATATCTGAGTCTCATCAAACCCAGGAAGGCTTTGCAGGGTCTCAAAAGATTTTCTGGGATATCATCTTGTGGAGGGGGAGGGGCAGATTTAGCACCAGCATTTTCTATTGCCATAGCAAGTCTGTCACCAACACGAGTCAGAGTTGATATGAGCCCATCATCTTCCTTGTTGTCACTTGACTTGGCTCTCTTTCGTGGCTTCGTGGCAGAAGACTCACCAGCATTTGTTGAATGGTGCTCATCAGCAACATCCTGTTCATTTTCATTACCTTCTTCATCATCCTCAGTTTGAGTCACATCAGTACCAAGAGGCTCACTTGACCCCTTTGCATACTTGCCAGTAGCCAAACTGTTGCCAAAAATGATGGCCATCTCACGGTAGTTCTCAATCGGTTTGTTGAGGTATTCAGCATCTGCCTTGTGGTCCTTTTGCAATCAAAAAATTTAATATATGAGAGAGCAAAAATGAAAAGAGTCCGAAATCATGAAATAGGTACGACAATCATATTTACCTTAATATAACCCATGTAATGCTCATGCTCCAGCCTGATAATACAGTTGATATCATCCCAAAGAGCCCCACTGAGTGTGTTCTTAATGTGGAGTATCTTTGCATACTTCCTCTTCCAGGTTCTGTGATGGTTATTGATCTGCGCTCCATTCAACCTAAGGCGAAAATGTTCATTCAAAGCCCTCGCGCAAGAGTTGTAGTGCACACTCTTAAAGCCTGTGGAAGTTCTAGTGCCATTTGAAACAATATCTGCCAAGTTGTGGAGCATGAACGTGGACATGACGGATGTCCATGTAACCTGAACTCTACCCTCAGCTTGGACTGCCATGTTCTCCTCTCTTGCCTCCATTTCAACAATTTTCACTATAAAAAAAGGATTTCAAGACAACATTGCATAAAAGAGATTCGAAATACAGCATTGCATAAAAGGGAATTGAAAGACAATATTACATTAAAGATATTTGTTTTAGTACAACAATTGTTAGATGAAAACAAATAATGATTTCAGTAGCAATATTACAGTACCGAGATAAATTTAGTTTACATGATTTGCAAAGTAATGTTGACGGTCTACCCACATCTGATCTGCAATTTGCTGCCTGAAATTAACTGTCTCAACATGTTCTCTTGCTTGCCCACTTGACGATGTAGCATGAGTATGATAAGTTCGATTATTAGCCTCTTGCATGAACAAATCATCAACACCATCATCCAAAACCTAGTTCTGAATAATGCAGCAAGCTTGAACAATGTCTACTTGAGTAGGGAAGGGGAACAAAGGTGTGGCATCATCAAGGATCTTGAACTTTCTTTTCACTGACCCAAATGCACACTCTACGGACATGCGAAGAGAAGAATGCCTAAGATTGAATAATTCCTTCGCATTTGCCACAGGATTGTTCCCCCACTCGTTCAAATGGTACCTTGTACCACGAAAGGGAGGCAGGAAACCTGGTTTAGCCCCATAGCCGGCATCAACTAGATAGTATTTACCTAGCATTTGATGGACATGTGGGTGACTTTGCCATTTATAAAAAATTGTTATGGATAAATGGATGTATACACAATTAAAGGAGGGATACCTTGTGGGATACGTAGGCCATTAGGTCGTTCTAAAGCATCTCTTAAAATGGTAGCATCATGTGCTGTGCCCTCCCAACCAGCCAAGACATAAGTGAACCTCCCATTGAAATCTACGGCTGCCAACACATTTTGTGTACAAAAGGATTTTCTACCACGAAATGATGGCTCCATGTCCTTAGAAACAGAGGCCCGAACATGTGTGCCATCTATAGCTCCAATGCAATCCTATTTATTGAAAAATAAACCCAAAACATATTAGAAACCATTTACTTTTGTGACCAACA
Organism: Stipa capillata; assembly: GCA_019208055.1. Lineage (NCBI taxonomy): Eukaryota > Viridiplantae > Streptophyta > Magnoliopsida > Poales > Poaceae > Stipa > Stipa capillata. The sequence goes on from JAGXJF010004991.1 coordinate 100,705, forward strand.
AACTGAAATTGTTTTTGTCTAATCCTCATACCTTAAAGTATGGATCCCATCGATGGTTCCCTGCAATTTTGGTTTGGATCTCCAATGACGGTGGCCTAATGAATTCGTGCCGTACCTCACCAATAGCACGTAGCACTAAGTTGAAATAACGGCTAACAGTTTCACCTGACCAATCAAAATTTGTGGCAACTAACCTATTCCTCAAATTGTGACCAATTGTGTTCAGAAACATGGCTACTTGCTGCTCAACACACATATGTATAGTGTCTCGAAGTAATCCACGATCCCTAAAGAGTTTACAAAACCGAAAGAAGGCTCCTCTACGAAGCCTAATCATGTTCACACAAGTTATTTCATCCTTCCAAATTTTATTGTCCAAATATTCAATTCTCATCCTATCCCTTTCCTCAATTGGTCCATACCTAATACTTTCCCTTCTTTTCCTTTTTCTAGACTCAACACACACCGTAGCCATGACCATCCAAAAATATGCAGCAGCAGCCCAAATGAACAAATTTGTGGTGTTGTCCATCTACAATGCAAGTAATTTTACCATGAATATAGCACAAATATCTATACAAACAAACAGAGTTCTATTTCATAATTCTCAAGAGCCCACCAATTCAGAGAATTAATGAAGCAATCCAACTACACAAATCTTAAAATACCATAATTCTCAAAGAGCCTATCAATCCAGAGGGTTAATGAAGCAATCCAAGGCACGCACGTGAAGATTAGAGCAAACAACTTCTAAACAGCCAAAGTTCCCGGCACTGTAAACCGAAACAGCTAAACAAAAAAACCAGCACCAGTAGCTCCAAAGGAATATGGCGGGAGTAATATACACAGTTCAAACTACCAATCATCTCCTGGCATCTTTTCTATAACTAGACGATGACCTAAAGGATTCCAGATATCATAATAATGGGAAGTGAGTTACTTGCCTAAAACCAAATGTTCCAATTGGCGTTGCTCAGTTTCTAACAAATGATGATGATGACATTCATATAACTATCAAACAATCAGGGATCTCATGCACATAAATCAAGCAAACAGAGGCCTAACATATTAGCATGCAAGAGAAATCTGGTTATGATCTAAATATTAGCATGTAATTAGGCACATGAAGACTAGTATTAGGTCTCTAGTAAAAAAGAACAGACATACCTCAACAAAAATCAGACAAAGCTAATGCTGTCAAGGTCAAAAATAAAAACCAGAACGGAAGAGGGGGGGGGGCAATGGCACCTTGAACTCACGGCAAGGCTGCGGCTCCTCTCCTCCCCTGCCGCTGCCGACTCCTCTCCTCCCCTGCCGCGTCCCCTGCCGCTGTCAACTCCCCTGCCGCGTCCCAGGCTGCTGCCGCGTCCCCTGCCGCTGCCGCGGCACCTGCCGCCTCCGCTGCCGTGGCACCTGCCGCTGCCGCTGTCGCCGTCCCCTGCCGCGGCCCGCCGCCCATGCTGCTTGAATGGGGCCGCCGGGGTCGGGTGGGGAACACGGAGAGGCTTTGATGGCTTGGAGTGGGGAGCCAGAAGCGGCGGCGCGGCGAGGGCAAGCGGGGGGGGGGAGGAGATCGGACGGCGGCGGCTTGCCTTGGGTGCGGGAAGAACTCGGGGTGGATGGCAGCCCTGGGGAGCGTCCCGGGGGGGTAGGGCCAGGGGAAGGCGCGAGCCGGGAGCGGGGAGGAGCTCGGGCGGCGGCGGCGGCGCTGGGGTCGACGGCAGAGGGCGGCGCTGGAGCCGAGAGCGGGGCGGGAGCGGGGAGCAGTTGGGGTTGGGGATTGCAGGATGGTGGGGAATCTGGAACCAAAAGCAAGGGGGGCGGGGGGTTCACGGGTGCGCGCGCGCGTGCGGGGCGGCCGTCAGGCCGCGCGAGTCGAAGAATTTGGCCGACTCGTGCGGTCCCGTATTTTCCCACCGAGATTCCATTCGGGCGGCCCTGCCCGTTGCTTGAGTACCTCAACCAAACACGCTTATGAGCATCAAATACGGGCCGCCCCATCCCATCCAGCGTGAGTACCTCAACCAAACGCATCCTAAATATCTTGATCTGCCATCCCTTGTCTGAACTCTGAAACAAACAAGGTCTATTGGGCTCAGCTGGGCATTCTGTTGGCCCAGCTTTGTGAAATGTCATTGTCCTAGTGGGCCCAGAGGAAAAGGCAGAGTTGTACTGGGAGCCTAGTACATGGTGTCTGCTTTCGCATTCATGCCCTTCATTGCATGCATGCTGTTGTGACTGCCAGTGCAGCAAAATTGATGACGAAAGTGGGGGCACGGATGCTGGTGGCCTCTAATTTTTTGCGGTACATTCTGGACTGTAAGAGAAACTTTTGTATTCTTTCTCTCGTTCTTGGCATATAATTAGTAAAATAAAATGTTTTTAAAATAATATATTCTTTCGAAGAAAAGTACTTATAAATTTGTAGCGAAACCAAGCCTAGTGACCTTTTTTTCTTCCTCTTTTTGCTTTTCTAGAGAGCCTGGAGCAGTTTAGTACTAGTGACTAGTACTGAGATAGGTAGATTAGTATGTATAAAGTGAGAGACTGTTCCCACAGGCACAGAGGATCCGGAGTGGGAACATGGATGGCTCACTGGTTGTTGTTGGCGGGTAACGCCACGCCCCTGTCAGCCGTGAACGCCGTTTCTGCCATAAAAAGTCAGAAAGGCAACGCCACTGCTACTGCAACCGTGAACGACACGGCCAAGGAACGGGGAGTAGCTTCCAAGGCCAACGCTCCCCCTACGCAGCCAAGAACCACAAGATAACGCAACCAACAAGACAACAAGCACAGCGAGCGAGCGAGCGAGAGAGAGAGAGAGAGAGGGTGGGAGATTAGGAACTCAAGCGGCGGCAAGCCGGAAGAAATTAACCAAACAGTGGTGAGTTTCTTTCTAAATTCTAATCGTGCGTGCGTTGTTGATGCGAGATTTTGTTTAATTAGCTGATGGATGCGGTTCTTTTGTGCTGCTGCAGGAAAGAGGCGCAGAGCTGAGCATGGAGGAGCCGCCATCTCTGGCTGATCCCCCGAGGATTTTCTGGAAGTCGAGGAGGAGATCGGCGTCAGGTAGTGCTTGCTTGGTGCTGGAACTCCTGCCTACAAATTAAAGCAAACGTATTCATGACTAATCCTCATTTGAAATGCGTTTCTTTTTCTCGTTCTTTTTTGGACATGGAGAAAACAAATTTCCTGTTCTTCTCACCTGTGCGTCCTTCTCCGATACCCTCTTCTGGATTATGGCTCATTTTCAGTCGAATCCTTAGAAAGCTTACCTGATATTCTCTTTGCAAGAAGAAAACTTTTAAGAATTTTGTCTGGAAAAAAAACTTAAAAGTCATACAAATCGTGAACCAATTCGATCTGCACTGCACCTAACCTGTAGCAAACTCGGTTTCTTGTACGAAAACGTTAATTCCTTCCTTTTTGTTCATCAGTTTTAGTACGGTAGCTGACGGCGTGGAAATGCCCTAGTGAGATATTTCGTGAGGGAATAAATGATTGCCAGCTCACGGAGACGATATAATTATCCGGACACGTTAATCACGCACCGGTTTTGGTGGTTCAGTTCGTTTGGTGCAAGTTCATGTGGATGAGACTTAGGTGGCCCGCTTAATTTTGCTTGACTTCACTTCACCGCCAAGATTCTGGAACTGCAGGTGTCGGTGCTGTAGTTAGCTAGTAGTGGTCGCGGGAATATGCTTGCAGCGAGAAATCAGTAACTTGCTGTTACGGAATGGGATTTCAGTCCTCTTGATTTTTCTGCTGTTTTGGACATGGCATCAAAATGTCATGCAGCAACAGCTGCTTAGTTGTAACGGTGGCAAGGGTGCAATTTCATCTCAGAAAAAATAAGGGCTGCAATTTGGTACTTGATGACAGAGGTGAGTATGATGGACTGAGATATCTATGGTCTTGATTGACTTAATACCGATGTATTATGGCATAACGCAAGGCTTGAGAGAGATCTGTGTTTTTGGTAAGTCAGATTATCTTAAAGCTGCTGTCAGAATGTTACATTAGGTCAATCTGATGATACTGGCCAAAGTAAATATATAGTATGTTTGCTCTTGTTATAACACTCGGACAGATAAAAACAAAGTTTTTCACTCGCCTTTCAAATAAAAACAAGGTTTTCAATCGCCTTTTGAGAGCTTATGAGCTATGAGAATAGTTCATCGATAGATTTTGCAGGGAATAGCTTGTCGTATGTTCTATGCTGTCGCAATCTCCCTCCCTTCTTACTTTGCTTCTTTGTCAAGGATGGTATATACATGTTGCAACTTGCAGTACATTGAAAGGGTAGTGAAGAGCCATTGCCCCCTGTCACAAATGATATGCTTAGAGAACTCACTGAGATGCAGCGGTGCACGCACAGGATTATGAACGCACGCGCCTAGGTTCAAATCTCACTTCAACCTTAATTTCGTGGTGTGGAGAAATAGATATGCTTGGGCTGTTTTATACTACCATATTTCTGGAGGGTATGTCTCATGACACCAAAACTCATTCTTGTTAACTTAATTATCAGTAATCGCAGTGAAACCAACTTCAATCTGATTATATTGTAGTGCCAATGGTCATGTACTGTGTGCATTAGATTTTAGCTGGAGAAGTGCACTGACTCACTCAATCTAACTTAACAATATGTATGTTCCAGCCAATGGCCGGAGCTTGCAAGTACAAGAACTTAACAAAGAGGACGCTGCCGCCAAAGAGGCGGACGATCTTCAGGCTCAACAAGAAGAAGCCATGAAGGTAGATGATGCAAATGCAGCAAGCACTACCACAGACGATGATGTTCATCATCCCGATCCTAAAGCTAACCTATCTGAGAAGCGAAAGGCGCTCTTCGAGCCTCTGGAGCCGATCAACGGCAAGCGCAACTCTGCTGACATGCTGCTCCCGCCACCTGACTTTGAGCCTGCGTCGTATCCCAAGGGATGGCTGGTCGGTAAGAAGCGCAAGCTCGTCAATGTCGATGTGGTGGAGAGCATGAGGAGGATAGCAATCCAGGAGATGAACAGAAAGGTTCATGATCTTTCTAATAATTTGTCACCACATTAGCATGATATCATGCTGCATATGTGCAGTACTGTTTTTCTCTGGTAATTGCGTATATGATCAAGGCCTGAAATCAAGCCTGAAACACTAACTCTTCCCTTAGTTTATGACATGTGCATTGCTCCAGTGCAGTTAAGGTAAATTATACATTTTTTTGTTGCCAAACTTGCATCATAAATTGATACAGATTATCATGTACATGGCGCGGCAGGACCGTGAGATCGGTGGGCTGAATGAACAGCTAGAGGAAGACTCCCGCGTGCTCGAGCTCCTGCAGAAGCAGCTGGCAGATGAGCGCAGGAAGCGGTCGGAGATTGAGAAGGAAAACTCCATGCTCCATGAGCAGGTGTCCATGCTGATGAACATGCTCGACGAAAATGAAGCCTTCGACGAGGAAGGAGAAGAAGCGCCACCGCCAGATTCGTTGGATTAAGCATTTCCGACAACTGCAGCTTGTTCAGCCATCTTTGGGTACCAGTTTCAGAGTACTCCAGAGGTTTCTATGAATCTTGTGTAGAGATCAATTCATCTTATTTCATTTCATGGTTTGCTTTGTGTGTAGACGAAGGGTGCATGTTTTATTGTTCCTGTTCCTTTCTAGGCTGCAAATGTATGGAAACACTTGCGAGCAATTTTATCTGAATGAATGGGAGTGTATGCATATGGTATATGAATTTTTGCCAGGCATTGTACAATGCCTTCCGATCCGTTCGAGTTGTGTAAGGCGTTTCATGTTTCAAAGTCGTCGTGATACCTGAGCTGCAGAAGTCACCGCGATGCCTGAGCTGAGAATGTAACGTAACAGTATCAAGCAAGTACTAAGATGAGTAAAAGACACAGGAAAGTATCCGAGAGGAATGAAAAGAGTACTGTCAGAAATTTAGTGAGACCTTTGAAACGATTATTGCAAATAAACTGGCATTCTATGGCTGCAAGATGAGATTCCTCAGTCAAATGAACTAATGAACAGGCAAGGCAATACTGCTTCATCAATCTACTAAATCATTTATAGAGGGAGAGTAAAACAGGTTTCAGAAGGTGCTGACTTATTCCTCATGATTTACAGTTTTAACAGATGGTCTAATCCTAGGAGTGAGAACCAGAGTTCTCAGAATCCTCTTCTATATCGAACAAGAACTGCGGAACAGATGCTATGCGAGGGAGGTTCTGCAGCAGGTCCGCGAAGGAATCCTTTCTCGAGATGGCGGGTGGTTCTGTGCCATCTGCAGTTTTATTAGCAGGTGCTGATCCAAGTTCCTCATTTTCAAAACAAGAGCTGAGTTCCTCATCAAATTCATCAGAATCCACTTTGCCTACAACAATGGTGCCACCGTTGCTGTGCTCAGGCATTGGTATGGTAGCTGGCGCTGTGTCTTTCTCAAGCAAAGAGTAAAGAGAGTCCACCCTTGCCATCAGGTATTTTTCATCTGAGGATGGCGGACCCTGTGTGTCGCTCAAAAGGCTCTGAGCAATCTCAAGAAATTCTTTGGATGGCGCCTCATTGCCTGCAGTTCTTTGCTCCGTTATGCAATTACCTAGATGGTTCACCAAATCATCCATGGACATGGATGATCTCAGCCCAGGCACTGTTCGCTGATTCAACCAGCTGAGGTTCTTTTGTTCTTGAGTAACAACATTGGCTTGGAGATCTGCAGCATCAGCTCCCAATAAAATGTGTTGAGACAAATACTCTAGATGGTTATATATACATTGGCATGGAGGCCTGGCAGTCCGGGCCATGTCATATTGCTTGGGCAAGAAATGAATGACTTACCTAAGTTTACTGGTTGAGCAAACAACTCTGGTTGCTTCAAAATAAAATCCTTCATTCCATCCGTTTTGAACATTGAAGAAACAGCACATGGTGATGCAGGATGAGTGAACTTGGTTAAAGGGGTATCATCACTTCCATTTGGATTTTCAAATATAGAGCTTCTAGGTTCAAAAACTGGAGAGTCCAATATGATATCTGGCTGTCGGCTCAACTGATCCAGTCGCTGATCACACTGAATAAGCTTTTCAAAATTCTTGCTCAACAAACTTGAGGGGCACTGCAAAATATGTCTCCTGCATTTAGAAGCCTTTTAATGGTTAGTTCCTTAGGCTGGCACCCAGAACAAAGTAAAGGAATTGGCAGATATAATAGAAGTGGCACCAGAAACAAGAATAACATTGAATAAAAAGAAAGAAAGAAATAGCAGCGAAGTCAAGTTATAGATGCAGGAACAGAACAGTTAATGCATAAAAAAAGTAAAGCACATTCAGAACAGAATTATCGCGGTGACTCATAGCTCGCAGCTTTCCTATTTCAAGACCGATGTTTATGTATGAAATTCCCCTTTAGTATAGAACATTAAATTATGCACTAGTGCTTCACCTGTGCAGGCTTGCTTGTCCACCAGTGAAATCTGATGCAGCCTGCCATAGTGTATGTTTTCTTGGTTGAGGATCAGTCTCTTTGAAGAAAAGGGGTGGTCGGGACAACTTCAGAAAAGAAATGGAAGCTTGTCAGAGGGAATAATGATGGGTATGCAACGAAATACCAGAAACTTACCACCAGATCCAAGGTTCCATCTCCATCCTCTGGGCAAGTTACCTTTAAAGCAGTAATATGTGACCACTGGATTTCTATCTTACTCTTAAGACCAGCATCCAGAACTTCCCAGACAAGCTTATGCTTTGCATAGTAGCATTTTGCCACCAAATCACCTTCATACTGTGATGTGTACTGCACAAAAGCAGAATTTCAGTTCCTTTAAGCAGTACTTACTTAACATATACCGAGTATAACAGTTGGCAGGAAATTTCTTACCTCCCAAGTACCAATTTTCAGAAAATTTGCAGGAAAATTTGAAGCTTTCAATCGTTCACCAGCTGTAAGAGCCCCAGATTTAATCTCTTTCTTTATGGGAGGCTCAGAAATGCTATTGTTCATAGCAGACTGCCCTGCAGAAGACTTCGCCTGTGAAAGTGCCTTCTGAAGAAGATCCAACAGAGATGGGCTCTTTTTCAATTGCAGACCTAATGGACTAGGTTCTTCCAGTACATCGCAGTACATGTCCTGCAAAACGTCATGTCTGTACTCAGAGTACTGATTAATAAAGGGTTGTGCATTGCTAACTGAACAAACATATCATATCAAATACTATATGATTAGGTTAGCACGAAAATATATTTCCACAAACACCTTAGAATGATAATGTGTGCCTAAAGTACCTAGCAATGAATACGACAGCCAGATTTCCCGAATACCTTAGTTCATGTGTTTTAGCACTTTATTATTTTCTTCAGACCAAATTTTAGTCACCGTATGTGCTCGCTTGCTCCCATTTCTTCCTTCCCCAAGTTTAATCTAGTTAGCGAATCACCCATATGAATAACTCTGCATTGTCAATGTATGACTAAATCTAAAGTTCTTGGGCAATGCCCATCTTGAATGCCAGTGATTAGCTGCACTAGTAGACCAAGGTAGATCTGTCGTGCAGTATTTTGCACAGTTTACATCAAGAATTACAATACATAGATTCCCTGTCAGTCAAAAGGTATTCTGTTCTCATGGTTTGTCCAATTCAAGAAAATTAACTGGCAAGGACGAGCTAGCTAAGCATACCATCTTATACTAGGCACTTTAATCACAACTACGAACATTTTTCGATCTAAAAGGGAAGCTACAAGCTAGATAACCAATCATGATTTTAATTAGTCGAACCATGAATCAACTTAACATTTGCAAAAATAAATCATAACATGTCAAACTCGTCAAAACGTTTATCTCCGTATCCAACTAAACATTTGACCAATGCGGCATCAAACCGAACAAAAGAACATGACACGCATTTCCCCATGTTTGTCCACACTCCACAGCAATGACCGAATCTTCAGAACGCACGAGCATCTAATCCGCGAAACATGGAACGATTGCAGCATCAAAGCCACATGACCAAACCTCACTCCACATGCCACGCACACGCAGACGAAATCGTACGCCAACAGCAACCCAAAAAATCCCACCACCCTAAAATCGCGCGCTGTCATATATGGAAGGAAACTAAAAACCCCGAAACCCCCGGATCCCATCTTACCTGCTGCGGAGGCGGCGGCGGCGACGTCTGCGCCGCCTTGACGCGCTTGAGCACAGGAAAATTCCCGTCGCAAACGAAACCCTCCTCCTCCGCCTCCAGCTCCACCTTGACGACGCCCGGCTGCGGCGGCGCGGCCGCCTGCTCGGCGCGCCGCTTCCTCGGCGTTCCCGGGGGCTGCACCATGGGAAGGGATCTCCGCAAAACCCTAGCCCCTTCCCTAGGAGAAGGCGAACCGATCGGATCGAAATCGACGAGATCGCGAGGACGACGCGCTCGAGGAGGCGCCAAGGAGGCGGAGGGGTTTGGCTCCTGGGGAAAGAGAGAGCTGAAGATATAGGTGGACTCCCCGAGGTGCGCTGTGCTTATGGCAGGTGGGGACAGCGCCTTGGGCCTCACGTGTCGGTGAGCGACACAGGGAATTTGTTGTGGATATAGTGGCGGGGCCCACGAGGGTGGTCCAGGTGCGCCGGTGGGGACGTGTGTCAGTCGGATAAGGTGGCGACACGTGGAGGCTTTGCTCGTGCGGCGAGGGACTGTCAGTGGGATGAGTAGGTTGTCTCGGTTTCCTGAATTACTTCCTCCTCCGTTCAAGAATGTAAGAGCATCTCTAGGAGATAGTCTAAATTTAGTAGTTTAAATTTCTATTTAGACTATGATCTAAATAGTCTAAATAGATTTCATCACAATATTTCACAGTTCTCCAACAGATAGTCTATATGCAGAAAGTCTATATTCTCTCTCCTATATTTTAATAATATCTTAAAACTATCAATTCAACCACAATTTCAACGGCTATAATTCCAACGGCTATGTTCTAACGGCTATATTTTCAACGGCTATAATTCTAGGCCTATATATATCACTCCTCTCTCACCTCTCTTTCAGCATCTCTCAGTCTCCTCTTCTATTGAATCCCTCTGTCTCCTCTCCCACAACACCATGAGTGACACCGAATTCGTTTTGGATATGCTCATGAATTCGTCGTCGTCTTCATCTGGCGACGATGAACTCATTCTTGCAGCATTAGCAGAGCGCGAGGAGGATGAGCTGGTGAATGCTCGACGCCATGGCGGCTCCAAGCATGGGCGTCAGACACTGAATTGCGCAAGAGAGGCTGGATTTGCTACACTATGGAGTGACTATTTCTCACCGACTCCTGTCTTTCCCCATAATTTCTTCCGGCGTAGGTTGGTAATTGGTACATTAGTTTGTGTTTGCCTATTTTTCACCTCCCTCTCTCATTTTTTTTTCCGCACAGGTTTAGAATGTCCCGTGATTTGTTTAATCGCATAGCTGGAGTTGTACTTGAGCATGATTGTTATTTTAAGCAAAAAAGAAATTACGCTGGAACTCTTGGTTTACATCCTCTGTAGAAGATGACCGCGGCAATGCGGATGCTATCTTATGGAATAGCAGCTGATGCCACGGACGAGTACACTCGGTCCGCAGAAGCTACTTCTCTAGAGGCTTGTAAAAAGTTTGTGATAGCAATTTGTGAAGTCTTCGGAGATCAATATCTGAGATCTCCAAATGAAGAAGATACTGCTGGATTACTTGCAACAGGGGAGCAAAGAGGTTTTCTTGGTATGTTAGGGAGTATAGATTGCATGCATTAGGCTTGGAAAAATTGCCCTACAAAATGGCATGGCCTGTTTACTGGCCATATGCATGAGCCCACAATGATTTTGGAGGCAGTTGCTTCAAAAGATCTTTGGATTTGGCATGCTTTCTTTGGTTACCAGGGTCTCATAACGATATAAATGTTCTTCAGCGCTCTCCGCTGTTTGCAAAGCTAGCCGAAGGTGAAGCTCCAGAAGTAAATTATACAATCAATGGTCATCACTACACAATGGGGTATTACCTTGCAGATGGCATATATCCACCATGGGCAACATTTGTGAAGACCATACCAGCTCCGCGGAGCAGAAAGAAGAAACATTTTACCAAAATGCAAGAGGCAGCTAGAAAGGATGTGGAACAAGCATTTGGAGTTCTGCAATCCTGTTTTGCCATTGTTCGAGGACCAGTTAAAGGTTGGAAACGTAAAGAAATCGGTGATGTCATAAAAGCTTGTGTCATAATGCACAATATGATAGTTGAAGATGAGAGGGACAGCAATGAGCGAGACACAAACTACGAAGAAATGGGAGAAAAGGTCAGAGTTTCTCGTGCTCACGCGGGTGAGCTAAGTGCGTTTATTCAGATGCATCAACAGATTACAAACAGAGCATTTCACTCTCAGCTTCAAGATGATCTAGTTGAGCACCTCTGGCAACAGATTGGAGATGAGTGATGTAGTACTTTTAAATTTGTACGTTGATATAATAATGTAGTCGATTTCCCTTCATTTAGTTTTTCATTTATTCATTGATGTAATGTCTTTAATCTTGTACTATTTCAACTATGGCATAATGTAATGTTTTCAATGTATGTCACACATTGTTCACATAAGAAATAGTTCACATCACAAGTAAGCTCAACCAGATGTGTTTGTACCGGCGAGCGGCGATCTCATCCTGCTTGTCCCTGTAATATTGTTGTTGTACCCCACTCATAGCACTAGTATCCATGGACATGATCTTCTCTTCTAATTCAAACTGTTTTTGTGCCATCTGTTTCTCTTGCATTGCAAATACTCGCTCGTACCGAGCATTCTTCGTGCCTCTTTGATCGCATCCTTCTCCAACTTTTGTGTCCACACAGTTTCTTCAGTGCACGACATCTCCTGCTCCTCAAGTAGACTATACGGCTGTTGTTCTGAGACCCCAAAGTTCATCATGTTCAGAAAACCCTCGTCCCCTTCCATATGCATTGTGTGATAGCATCAATCAGTGGCATTGAAATAAATTAGTAGCAGCAATCAGTGTGGTAGCATCAATCCCAGCGCTCTCTCTCTCTCTCTGTGTGTGTATATCACAAATTCAGTGTATATCAGAAATCCCCCGTCGAAATCCTCCCGAACCAGAAATCCACCACGAGCGCCTGCCCTTCCTACCCACGGCCAGTCGCCGATCCTCTCCCTACCCACGGCCACCGCCACCAGTCGTGCTCCCTACTCCCCTCCGCCACCCCGTCACCCACCACACCGATGACCACCGCCACCACCTCACCCCTCCCCTCCATCACCAAGCGCAGCGGCGGCGGCGGCGGCCGGAGCTCCACCCCCGTCCACTGCCTCGTCCCCGCGTCCGGATCCGGAAGGAGGCGCGCGACTGCGGCCGAGCTGCGCCCCCACGTCCTCTGCCTCGTCCCCGCGTCCGGATCCCGAAGGAGGCACGCGGCGGCGGCCGGAGAGCTGCTCCCCCACGTCCTCTGCCTCGCCCCGCGTCCGGATCCGGAAGGAGGCGCGGCGCAGCGGCCGGATCGACCACGTTTCCCTCACCCCCCACTCTCTCTCGCGGGAAAAAATACGTACCTCGGCGATGGGGGCAGCGCGCGACGGCGACCTCGCGGCTGTGGTGCGGCGTCCTGCTCTTCTCCAATGACTCCCGGTGGCACGAGGGAAGGCTCCGGAAGGAGCGGTTTGCGTTTCAACGATGTGGACATCATTGTCCAACCCTGGACAATGTCGAGCTGAATGTGGCGGATGTTTACCGATAGACCATAGGGTCGACCATCTGCTGGGGACGATTTTTCAGTGTCGTAGTCCAAATATCGTTTAGACTATGGGATAGACCATCTGCTAGAGATGCTCTAAGGTGTTTTTCAATTGGTTAAGATAAGATTGTGATCAATAATTACTCTATTTATATGCGATTTATATGACATAAAGTTGATATCATTAGATTCCTCTTCAAAAGTACTTCCTTATGATTATAACTTTGTATCACATAAACTGGCATATTAATAGAGTAATTATGGTCAAAGGGTTGTCTTAACGAATCAAAATATGTCTTACATTCTTGGACAGAGGGAGTAGCATTTTGGAAGGTCAGCTGGCCCCCGCCGATGCATTCTCCATCATTGTCGCACGTGGAAAATGTTTCTCGTACCCAGTATAGTACACACTGCTTTCTATGTTCATGCATGTCCTCGTGTGTCCGTTTGATTAGAGGGACGAGTAAGATAAGATATGGCCATTAAACCATAAAATATAGTCATTCAAGTTGCTTATTTGATTATATCGATAATATAAGTCTGCATAGTGAATGAGACAAGATTAATTAATTAAATCATATTGCTTAATTTTTATTAATAATTATTAGTAATATGCTAACTAACACATATTAACACTTATCAATCTAACCTAGCCATAATAATCACTAATTAATAATAAAACATATTAATTATTATTAAATTACGTACTAATCATCACACTATCATACACTAATCAACATTATAACACTCATCAATACTAATATTACAATAATAATGACTAATTAACAATAAAACATTTTAATTATCACTAATTATTTGCTAAGAATCATTATTACACAAAGACGGCGGACTCATCTGATTAAAATAATCGGCTCACTCTATCTAGCATATTGGAACAAGGAAAACTCTACAGCCCGGCATACCGATTTACCTCTTTCTTAGTTACAGGATCCAGCCGTTGATCCAACCAAATCCGGCAGCCCAAAATCTTCTAGCAAATTACAACAAATTGCCACCGCCCTTAATCAACGCATCCCAATCATGCAGCACTGTAAAAAATCACGGAGACGGAGAGAGCATGGCCGCGAAATGATCGGCGAGGCTCCTGACGGCGGTCTGCGACACCGCCGCTATCGGCGGAATGGGGCCCAGGGTCC